>CABHPP010124141.1:21249-60388 GCA_902168425.1 Peromyscus attwateri
GAAAGAAAGAAAGAAAGAAAGAAAGAAAGAAAGAAAGAAAGAAAGAAAGAAAGGCAAAGAGAAAAACCAATTACTGATTGTGCAATTACAATTGCAATCACTGATTGCCTTTTTTATTTTTAAACAGATCACATGAGTTCTGGCATCCAAGTCACATGTAGATGGCTATTGCCTGATAATGAGTTGATCCTCATTTTCTGAAGTCTGAAAAATCTTCAAGACTAGTCTTCAAGTTGGCAGGTCAGCACAATGAGAGATTTTTAGATCTATGATCTTTGTATCAAAGCACAACACATTGGTCTCTCATAGCTAACCCAAGGTTCACTAAGAATATACAAGTAATGACTATCTGAAGGTCATGAAGAAAGCCATCCACTGCTTTCCAAACACATCTACATCCACTATATAGCTGTCAGAATGGTATGAAATGGTGCTTTCTAAACTGATTTTGCAGAATGCCAATTCCAATGGAGAATCAAGGGATTGCTAGGGGGAAAAACAGTCCTAAGGTCAAATATACACATTTTTTATTTTTAATAATTTATTTATCTTTATTTTATATGCATTGGTGTTTTGCCTTCATGTGTGTCTGTGTGAGACCTCCTGGAACTGTAGTTACAGACAGTTTTAAGCTGCCATGTGGGTGCTGGGAATTGAACTCAGGACCTCTGGAAGAACAGCCAGTGCCTTTAACCACTGAGCCATCTCTCCAGCCCTGACATTTTTTTTTAAATGTATTGTGTTGAGGGTTCTCTAGCTGATCCAAACAGTAGAGTATCTTCCCTGTGTTCTTTTGTGGAACACAGGTTAAAATTATAATTAAAGAAATACAGATTTTTTTTTTTCATGGCTGGGGCAATGACTCAGTAATAACACTTTCTTTATAAAGGTGAGACGCTGAGTTCAATCCACAGCACTAATGTGAACAGCTAAGTATGGCTGCATGTGCCTGTAACTTCAGCTTTCAGGGATGGAGACAGTAGATCCTGAGAGCTCCCTGGCCAGCCAGCCTAGCCAAAATGGTGGGCTTCCAGTTCAGTGAGAAACACTGTCTCAAGGCAATGAGGTAGAGTGTAATAGAAGACACCCAGTGTCCTCCTCTGGCCTCTGCTTGTGCATATATGGGCACGTACACTCACATTTTTCCATGCACACATGTATAACACACACAAAGTATAAAATTTGCAAATAACACAATATCTTTCTCGCTGCTTTTCAAAGTAAGATACAAATGACATAAAATCTACCACTTGAATCATTTTTAAACATACAGTTATAAGTGAGCATAGGATACCCAGTCCCGACTAGTATATCTACACTACAACCCCTATACCTAAGGCTCAGGGAACATTGTTGAAAAGAGGGTAAAAGTTGTAAGAGACAGAGGACCAGGATGTTTGCTGCTAGACAGTGTTTTCTAGACATGCCAGGAATGCTACAGCCATGAAATCTCAACAATAGGGTAGACTAAATAAGACCTGTAGAATGCATCGCACCAGTTGAAATGCCAATGTAGATAGGGGAAATGTTACCAGGTCCCACCCCAGATAAAGAGCTGTAGGCAATCAATAGCTACTGAGAGAGGAAGACTCAGTCTTCTCCAGGGACTAGCCTCCTTGTAGATTATCCAGTCCAAGTGGACAGCCTTAAACACATGTACATAAGAACAATGCTAAATGGGCTCCATAGGCTATCTATACATATGTATGAAAAATGTGTAATATTAGTAATTACAGGAGAGATGATGAGCTTGAGAGGGACTGGGAAGGACTCAGGAGGAGCAGGAAGCATAGAAATGATGTAAAAACAGTATACATATGCAATTCTCATATAAATAATACAAATATTAAAAATATAGTTCAATGCCACCAAATGCATTTGTGTTATTATGCAACCATCACCATCATCATCATCATCATCATCATCTACCTCCAGAACTTCTTACTCCTTAAAAATGAAACTCTCTAGCCTTTAAATAATACTCCTCATCCCTCTGTCCTTCCAGCCCCTGGCAATCATCGCTCACCTTCCTATCTCTATGAAATTGACTGCACCAGGTAACTCATCTACGTGAAGTCATACAGTATTTGTCTTCTTTCATAACTGGCTGGTTTCCCTTATCATAATGTCCTCCGGTTCACCGGCATTGCAACATGTACCAGAGTTCTCTTCTTCTCCTATGGTAAAATTGTGTTTTACTGTATAGATCACATTTGGGCTGATTTGTAGAGGAACACCTGAGCTTTCTTCTGCCTCTTGTTTGTTGTGAGAAGGGCTGACATGATTCACTATGCCTTATTTACTATACATTTCACTCTGTCCCTATTCATGACACTGAAAAAAAAAATTAGTCCAAAACTTTTTTTCCCCCCACAATATGCTTTCTCCTGATTAAAACTCCCTGCCTCTGACTAAGGCACTTAAAAGCCTTATACATCGTGTGTCAACGTTTTTCACAAGCAGTGTATTCCACCTTTCAACCATCTGGCAACCACACAGAACCTTCTAGAGAGCACTCAGAGCTGTCTATTCCTCCTTCCCCACTCAGCTTGTCTTTGTCTATGACGAACTTCAGACATCCATACGTGCTCTCAGAAGGCGTCTGTGGGGAAACAGAGTGACTGGAGTTTAAGAGTCTTTTTTTTTTCCCAATTGGAAAAAAATACTCTCCTCTCAAAGGGAAGTGATTTTCACAGAGTGTTTGAAATACTACAATTGCAGCCTTTACTGGGATGAAATTTTATTGCTCTCCATCAAAATTCCTCCAAGATTTAAGAGCAAGAAGGAGGCACCCTGCTTTCTTTTAGAAGCAGAGAAGCATGAACTGACATGACCTCAAGCTGTGTTGGGGAGGCTAAAGGACTCAGAGGCTCTTAGAAATGAAAAGTCACACCGGCCAGGCAAACCCCACAAGGTGGGAGAGCAGGTCTAGCTAGAGAGCAGAAGAAAAGCCTCAGCCGCCACCTCTGGACAGGTGTTGTTGACAAGAGCTCAAATAGAGTATCAAGACATTGAAACGCTTGCTCTAAGTACAGGACATAAAGCTCGATTTACGGCCTCCAGCCCCAGACAGCCCCCTCCTCCCTTAAGCCACCTTAGAGCTTCTGATTGCATGAAATCTAGTTCTCCTGAGCCGTCTCCAGCCCACCTCATTGCTCTGACCTTCCAGATTTAACTAAAAACAGACCAACTGGATCCTTCACCTAACACCCCCCACCCCCATCCTCCACATCATCTCCCACATCTCCCCCCTCCCACCGCAATACCATCTCTGGTTCCCTCAGCTATAGTTGCTGGAAAGGATTAGAAACATTTCTCTTTCCTGGTCACTGTTGAATCCAAATCTCCCCCTTTCACAGAATTCTTCTTGTACTTTGAGCATCCTCTCTCCTGGGTCTTTTCATTCTTCTCCATTTTGCTTTAGTCCATACCTAGGACTCAGTCTCCTTTCCTCAAACTCTCAAACACCACTCCCAGAGACAGGAATGTAGAGTAGGTTTTACAAAGGGAGGTCGCAGCCCTGACAAACTCCCCAGACCTGGATATAGAAGTTTTTACCTGCTTCTCCTTCTCTGTTCTGTGTGTCCTGCTAGGTTCTCTCCCCGACACATCTTTGGTTATGGAAAAAACCAGAGGGATCGAGAGGTCTATTGCCTTTGTGCCCAGTGGAAGTACCCACACAAAATTGTACTTTCATTATGTCTTCTTCAGTTGATGCCAGCCAACCCCAGAAATTCTCCGATGACCATCCGGTGTCAAAAACAAAACAGCACATTGAAATGCTTCATTACCTCTCTCTCTCTCTCTCTCTCTCTCTCTCTCTCTCTCTCTCTCTCTCTCCCCAAGTCATCAAAATCAAACCCACTCTGCCTGCCCAGATCTAACCTTCATTGGGGTATTGCACACACTTTCTTAAAGATCGTAAGAGTCGCCGGTGGTGGTGGCCCACACCTTTAATCCCAGCACTTGGGAGACAGAGCCAGGCAGATCTCTGTGAGTTCAAGGCCAGCCTAGTCTACAGAGCAAGATCCAGGACAGGCACCAAAACCATACAGAGAAACCTTGTCTCAGGGGGGGAAAAAAAGGATAAGAGTCGGCCACAATCATGGCAAAGTCCTGTTCAAGATGTAAACTCTCCAAGATGAGTCTCTCATTGGCAGGATGCCTTCAAAGGTGAGATCTAGGTCTACAGGACAGCTTCTCACCTATCCCCCTGCTCTCCCGTGTTTGATTCAGATCATGTATGGCCTATTGGGAATCACAGGACATGGGAATTCAGAGACAATATTTTTGGATAGTCCATCCAAGCACTATCCAGGAATGTGAGAACCTGGAACTCTTAGTCTGGTCTGGGGACTAGTCTTTCCCTGGTGTGGCTCTTCCTTTGTTCCCATGGCCCACTCATGGAATATCCTTGAAAAAAAAAAAATGAGAGTTCTCATGTGAGTAGACCACAATTAGAGAAGCACTGGTCAGGCTGGTACTCGCATTTGGTCACCTTGGCAATGTATCCCTCGCTATAAACGACTCACCTAGCGTTTGGCTTCATAGACTCTCTTCTTGAAAGGCTTGTTGGTATTAGTCAGCACCCTAGTCCCATGCATCTTGATCCAGGGCCTAACCTAGGCCCAGTACCTTCACCAAGATATATGCCACATGGTGTTGAGGCTCTTTTGTGATGAGCCAGCCAGTCTGTCCCAGATAACTCCCCTCCTCCAGTTCCCCCAAATCCTGTTGTCCAGTCCAAGGAAATGGAAAATACCTTTAAAAACTCAAGCAGGAAAGGATTTAATTCACAGAATTGGGTCTCTTCAAGTTCATCAAAACGGTTTAAGGATCAGGTTCCAAATTGGTCAACCTGAAAAATCCCGAGAGAAATAAAACTGATCCCCCATGAGAACCACTCCTCCAGACCATAGCTCTGGCCACAGAAGCAGAAATCCAAAACCCTGTCAACTGCCTCACATACCCAGAAAACCAGCAAGCAGACATCCCAATCTGTACCTAAGATTCAAAGTTAGAGCAAGAAGCTATAAACAGCATCAATTCTTTTCTACTCCCAGAAATATGAAGAATGAGCCCTGAAGCCATCTGTAAGATTCTCGTGTGTTTCTACAACCTTTTTTTTTTTTTTCAGGGAGGGAGGATGAAGGGATGACGTTCATTTCACTTCTAACTTAAATGTGTGTTTGTGTATACCAAATCGCCTGACTGTCAAAGCCAAATTTGACATCCTCAACTCTGGCTACAGGAAGCCTGAGAAACGTAGTCTGTAGAGTCTCCCAACCTCCCCAACAAGAAGAAAGCTGTGACGGTAGTGGGGTGACCTACTCAGAGGATCTAGCAGCAATCTGCCACCCCTGCTTTACAGACAAATGCTCCGGGACTCAAAGAGGACAAGTAAGCCTGTGCCTAAAGGTAGAAGAACTTTGAAAGCACATCCAACTCCTACGCTTTTTATTCTGTTCTTCTGAGATTCGTTCACATAGGTGAGTGATTTGTTTCCATAAAAAGCCTTATTCCTTGGATCTAAGGTAACTGCTGCAGCTCGGTTGCAGTCTTCTATGACATCTTGCTTCTTCTTATGCCTCTCCACGTGTGGGGGATTCAGAGTCACAGAAGAATGAGCAGTAAATGCCGCTCTAACCATGCTGTTCACTCACATGTGCTTAGCACAACAGGTGTATTTTTGATTTCTCTCTTTGGTGTCTACTCTGTCTCCCTTTATGAATCTCATATCTACAAAGTACCCACAGGCAAGGCACCCCCTACCTGGTCCCTCTAGCCTTCATGAAACTTGCATGACAATTTCAACTTAAGCCTCTGCATGTAGTATGTTAGTTACATACTTCTTTAGTTTCCTCCCAGCCTTATGAGAACCTACTTGGCCTTCATATATCCCTGACTGAAGACCACCTTAGATAATACTAGGATATCTGAAAATTAAGGTCAGAAGGAGGCAAGGGCCATATCTCCCAATCCTGGAGAACATGGTAGTGAGTTTGCATTTTATTCTAAATATGACAGAAAATTATTAGAGGAGATATTAATCACACAGCTTTTCATATGTTAAGATCATTCTGACTGCTGTGTGGGATAAACCATAGTACTGTGCGTGTATACGTGTGTGCATTTAAGGGGATTAAAAAATACAGAAATATTGAGATCTGCTAAGAAACTCTCCTGATGAGAAATTTGGATGCCTAGGTTGAAAGACAGCCTCCTCCAAAATATGTGTCCACGTCAGAACTCTAAGAACCTATAACTGTAAAATATTTGAAAGGGGGGTCTTTGAAGATGCAGTTGAGCTAAGAATATCAAGAGGAGATCACCTCGGATCAAGAAGAGCCCTAGATGTAATGACAAAAGAAGAGGACCGAGACAAAGGGAAAATCCATGTGAAGACAGGGACATGTGAAGCAGTGGCGAAAGTCTGGGGGTGTCTGAAGTCCTCAGAAGCTGGACCCTTCCGAGTGTGGCGCACACAACATCTTGAATTCAGGGTTTCTTCAGAAAAATAAACTCTATTGTTTTGGGGGGGAGTTGTTTGTATTTCAAGACAGGGTTTCTCTGTGTAGCCCTAGCTGTCCTGGAACTCACTCTGTAGACCAGGCTAGTCTTGAAATAAAGAGATCTACCTGCCCCTGCCTCCCAAGTGCTGAGATTAAAAGCGTGCACCACCACCACCTAGCAAAAATCTATTATTTTAAGCCACCAAATTGTGGTCCTTTGTTTTGGAAGTTAATAGAGCACATTTGTATTTTTGTTCTGTAACAAATTATCTAAAAGTTTATCAGGTTAAAACAATAAACATTTATGACCCCATACATTTATGTTCTGGGAGTGACTTAGGCAGACATGGAGGTAAATCTTCCTTGTCAACTTGACTGACTTCAGACGCACTTGGGAAACATACCCTCGAGGAGTGTCTGTGAGGGTGTTTTCAGAGAGATTTCACTGAAGAAAGATGATCCATCCTGAATTCAAAAAGCAGTATACAATGGCTGGGGTCCTGGACTGAGTGAAAAGGAAACAGAGAAAGCACACTGAGCAGGAGCATCCACTTCTCCCTGCCTCTTGACCATGGGAGCAACATCTGCAGCCAGCTCACACTCCTGCCGCTGTGATTTCCCCACCCTGATGAACTTTCTCCTCTCAAACTCTGAGTCAGAATAAGTCCCTCCTTCTGCGAGCTGTTTCATCAGTTACCTGTCACAGCCATAAGAAAAGTGACCAATGTACTGGTAACTGTGGGTCATCGGGCTTTCTCTCAACGTGTGTGTGTGTGTGTGTACAAGTATGAGCATATGTTTGCATGTGTGTTCATATACGGGCAGATGCATATGTGTGCATATGCATGTAGAGGTAAGAAGAGAACCTCAGGGATTACCCTTAGGGACATCATCCACTTCTTTTGAAATAGTCTCTCTCACTGGCCTGGAGCGCGCCGGGGATCCTCCTGTCTCCACTTCTCCAGCACTGAGATTGCAAGCATGTGCCACCACATCCAGCATTTTTACACATGTTCTTCAGATAGGACTCCAGTCTTTACTCTCGTCATCCCATTAAACCCAGGTCAGGTTTTCTCATGAAGGTATAGTGAAGGTGTCAGCTGGGGCTGATATTATCTGAAAGCATGGCTAGAGAGGATGGTTCCACGTCTAAAATATGGAATCACATGGTTCATTGCAGACTTCAATTCTTCACCATGGGGATTTGTCCAAAAGAAAGCCTGGGTATCTTCAGGACGTAACAGCCAACTTCTCCCAGAGCTGGAGATCATACACTGCAACTCACCACAGTGTTTCTACTACAGTTAAGTCACTTTGAATAACTCACACTCAAGGGGTGAGAAATTAAGATGAAAACTATAATATAAAGATGAAGACAGAATGATTTGGGATACATTTCGAATATATTGTGAAGATTTATGTATGTGTGAAGAAAGGAGAAGAATTAAAATATCTACAAAAATGTTGACCCATGGAACAAGATGAATAACAATACCATTTAACAAGAGGAAATGGGAACGAGAATATAGAGAATCAGAACAGACACAAGCCTGTCAAAGAGTGTTGCTACCAAATGGCCAGAAACATGGAACAGTCACTAGAACTTGGGAGGGTTTCTGAAAGAATGGATCTTATGAAAAATCAGGGGACGTTCACACTGTGACAGGAAAGAGACCATTGCAAGTGGCTGATGGATTTTGTGGTACTAAAGCCATTATCTCTGTTTTGTCCCTGAGATAGATTCTCAGAAAGTCTAGGCTTGCAAGCCCCAAGGAGATTCATTCTGTTTCAAAAAACAAAACAAACAAAAAAATGGAGCAGTTTCCCACATGCCCTATGCCATAATGGCTTGATCGTCCTCTTTCTCCTGGAGACTGTCAGCTCCAGAAAAATAGGATGGTGCTTGATTTGTTCAACATTGGCTCTCCAGTGCCTGGAGAATGAACTGCGGAAAGGCGGCTAAATGGGATTAATTAACTACTTGATCCAGCCAATAGTCATAAGAAATAAATGAATAAATATAAGAAATAAGAAATAAATAAATAAATAAATAAATAAATAAATAAATAAATAGAAGCCTTTTACTTGTGTGACTTATCAGTTCTCACAGAAGCTCTATATATCCAGGACTCTTCTTATCCTCCATTTTGGGTAAACTGAGGCACAGAGAGATGAAGCAATAGATCGTCTTTGTGTCACTGTAACAAAATACCTGACACGGAGTTCTAAAATGATAACAGTCATAATAATAGTAAAAATTTTTAAAGGTTGATTTGGCTCATGATTTTGTAGTTTGAATACACAAGGTTCAGTTGGATGACCCCATTGGTTTGGCCTCTGGTGTGGCCAGTGAATGGCAGAACATCATAGTCAAAGGGCCTGTAGGAGTAAGTCGTTACCCTCAGGTGGGAAGTGGAGAGGATGCAGTGTCCCACAAATCTTTTGAAGAGCATGCCCCCAGTTTACCTAAGAGCCTCTTATTTGGCTCCTCCTCCTAAAGATTCCTTGGCACTTTCCCTACAACCAAACCTCTAATCAAAATGGGTGCTTGGGGGGGAATGCTAGAACCACACCCAAAGTGTAGCAAGTAATTTGCCCCTGGCTCCAGAGTTAGTAAGAGACAAGATCCTAATCCAGGCAGCCTAGCTCCAGGGCCTGCCTCTTAAGTCCTGATCTGATGGCATCACTGTAACATGTCTGTCACAACAGATACAAGGTGTATTCAAGCACTGGTTAAACACCTGGAAAACGCCAGTCCTTCACAGAATAGGAATAATGCACTGGGCTCCCTGCCCTTCTCATTCACTCTCCAAGGAGGAGACCCTACCCTAGAAACCACTGCCGCCTTACCTGCTTTTACACACAAGAGCGTTTCTAAAAGCAGCTGAGTCAGGTGTAGGCAAACCCCCAACTGGTTCTGCTAGGAGCGATGACTGAAGTTCACGTTGGGCTCAGAGAGGAGCAGACACAGTTGCTGAGTCATCAGTCTCGACAGGAAGAAGGCAGGTTCTGGAAAGGTCCACAGAAGAGTCAGCAGCTGGGCTGAGTCTGGAAAGGTGCATAGACATTTGTGGTGGACAAGGAGAGGAAAGGCTGCTGGACGGAGGAAGCAGGAGCCCCAGACACAAAGGCTTGGTGAGAGTCGGCTCAGCTACCAGTGCTGGGGCCTTGCTGTGTGCCAACATTGAATCCTACACTCTTGTTTTGTTCCATTTTAGACAGTGTATCTAAATATGTCCCATGCTGGCCTTAAGTTTGTTATGTAGCCGAGGATATCCTTGAACTTGTGATCCTCCAGCCTCCACCACCCAAATATTGGGAGTATAGGCATTTGCCACCATGTCCAGTTTATGCCGTACTGGGGCTCAAACTCAGGGCTTTCTGCATTCGAACAAACACTCTCTACCAACTGAGCAACATACAGCCAAGGCATTTGACCTCGAGGCGGACCCTGAGATGAGGCTATGTGTGCTCTTAGCCCTATTCACCATCCAATCAGGATAGCATTGTGGCCAAAGGTCAAGGGACTCCCTCCACCTCCTGCTCAGTGCTTAATTCCAAGAAGCTCCTTGGACTCACCAGTCTACTGGAGAAGGCTGAGCTGAGCTATCAAGACTTCAGTGCAGCCAGAGAAAAAGGCAACTAGCTCAGTAGCCACTGACATGCACAGAGCTGCACATGACCCTCGTGAGCCCCATCGAATCCAGAGAAACTGATTGAATTCTGCCCCACGCAATGATTGCCATGGAATTCCCAGGGCTCAAGATTCCTTCATTCAGTCTTCTAAGACAAATCGGCTTGCCTTTTTCCAAATACCACGTGCAGTGATGTTGCAGCGTGAGGAAGACAAGCATAATCCTGGCTTTTCTGGAGTCTCTATTATGAGAGATATGGGTTAAATAACTCACCTTATAAGTACCTTCATCACACTGTTTAAAACAAAACAACAACAAAAAAAAAAAAAACAAGAAGTACAAAGCACCTAGATGGGTTGGATCCTAACTAGAATGCCATTTAATCTGAGACTTGTTTTAGCAAAGAGGAAAAGGGAGAGAATTCTAGAGAACGGAACAGCACGTCAGAAAACTTGGAGGTGGAAGGCAACTTCACATGTGAGGAACTGGAAGAGACCAGTATGGTCATAGTAAAGGAAGCCACGGATGGGACAACAAGGCTCGGGCAGATGGAGACCTATCTTACAGCGTTTAGTTCAATGTGAAGGATTAGTATAGTTCCTGTACAGGGCGGTTTCAGTGGGATAAGGAAACGCAGTCTCTTTGAGGAATTCAGAGGCTGAGAGAGAGAGAGAGGGAGAGAGAGAGAGAATTGTTTGTCCACAAATCCCCATCAGCACAGGGCTTTATGCATATTAGTCATGCTCTACCAACTGAGCTGTATTCCCAGCCTAGAATATCAAATGTTAACAAAGAAGAATTCTGTGGAAAGAGAAGGACAAGGATGCTACTGAGGACTTCCGCATGGCCTCATCTGTGTAGCTACACCCTCACTGACCCATTCCCTTACTTATTATAGTGGACTCTAAGCACCAAGTTCTGATGGACTTGCCCCTCCATTGATAATACCCCATTAATGCATTAATGTCTGTTACCAGAAAGAGCATCGGAACACGTAAGCATATGTTCAGAGTTCCACTGAGTCAGTTCCCAGCTTTCTTCTTCTCCGTCCTGACCTCTATATCGATAGCCTTTAATTTGTCTGTCTGTGAGAAAACTGGGGATTAAACGGACCGGGGCAATGTGTGTTTCTACTCTGCCCAATAAATGAGATCTTTAAATTTAATTTCTTCACCAAGACTTTCTGTGCTCTAGACTTTGGCAAACCTCTGGTAGGAATGGCAAGTGGGGATTGTTAAGGAAACACAAGACCCCAGAATTGGAAATGTAAACATCAGACTCTCAGTTGCACAACCAGGAAATAAGAGGGTAGCTGTGTTCTCACATTATTGCCGTTGGCCATTGACTACCACATTCTTCACACAGCAATATTTCTTCAGTATAGAAACAGAAACCAAGAATGCTCTCAGAGTTTCCTTGAAGTCATCAGAGAACACAGCCCCAGATGGGACACGGGACCTCAGAAGGATGACGGGATTGGACTTTGCCATCAAAGATTAGATATGCTCCAAATTGCCTACCAGAAATGGATGCTGATAGCATGCATTCAAAAGAGGGCATAGCCTACTGACGAGGCCTCAAGGTTCCCCAACATAGAGTTTCAATCCAGTAGTCACACAGATGACCCTGGTTAAACTAAATGGATCACAGACTTAAGCCAAAGTCATGAATCTGTAAAAGGAAATAACAATAAATGGGGATGGCAGGGTGTAGTAGGGATAGGAGACAGATAGGAGAGGGTAAGGGTAGAGATTAGTCACTAGGCATTATATACAATGTATGAAACTGTCAAATAGAACCCATATTGCCCAGAAATATTAGAGATATATAAATTCAGGTTTTATCCAAGGGAGTATTATGTTCAAATGTCCATAAAGGGGCTAAAGCCTTTTACTCCATGACAGCCCAAGGGTAAGAATTATATACAAGAGTAAATGTAAGAAGCTCTTTCTTGACCAGTATTTTATCTTGTAGAACTGACTAGAACCAGCCTGGACAAATGAGGCTGTAATGGGATGCTATACTCTGCCACACATAAGTGTGTTACTCAGACTCATTGACCAAGAAGCTCAGAAGGATGCCAGATGTAAAAACAGAGTAAGACAAGACTACAATTAGTCCAATTAGTGAAAGCTACTCAGCCACTTGGGCCTTGTAATTTAGAAGATCCAGTAATGTTCATGTGTCTGTGGCAAATAATGACACTAACAGTGTATCTGGCAAACAGTAGTGATCTAGACATCATCCCCCAAGCAAAGCCATAGTCTCCTCTTCAAATAACTATTCTCCTTGGAGACAACCTCTGATGTACTACTGAGCCCTAAATGAGGCTGAATGCATGGCCATGGGAATTGGAGATACCATTCATTCACGGCTGTTGTTTTATCTACTAGTACACAGACAGCCTTGGGACACACAGAGCTGCATACCACAATGAAATAGAAATGGCCCCCAAACAGCCAATTGGATGGCAGGTGATTCTAGTTTCCCTTAGCACTATTCCCATTTTACAGCTGGTGTAACTGAAGCCACAAATGATAAAGTATTTTTTTAAATGCATTGCTCAAGATCCAGATGCCTTCTGGGTAGGCCAACAGGCAAATTAAGTGAGGATAACAGAAGAATTGCCACCCTTTCATTTTTCAAGTCTTTGATGATGGTGCTAACATCTATAGTTCATCCAGATGTGTAGCATTGCTTATGATTTATTATTGGTAGAGAAAAAAGTTCCAGGGGCTTCTGTTTAGATTTCCTATCCTAACAGTCCTCAGGATATGTGCCAGGAAATAAGAAAGGATAGTCCCAGTGACTAGTTGGTCTATTCCAATCATGAGTTCAGAGACTTTGAAATCAACCCTGAAACAAATTTAAGGACTTCCAGGACCACTGTGATATGGATGTAGACTAAAATTCCATTGACCACCCAACTTCCCTAAGCCCAACTCTAGTAGAGCAAAGACACATTTTTGAGGCACCCAGGGATTAGCACTAATTCCACTTTCTTGCTACAGTTCCTAAGGATATTGTCATTTCTCCTCCAACTTGCTGTTGTGCAGCTTTACAGATGCACATCCCCTGGGGAAATCTTAGGAGTGACATTTACTTTGTAGAACTGTGTTAAATGTCATGGCTCAGCTGGTGAAGAGCTTGCTGCATAAGACAAAGGACCTGAGTTCAAACCCTAGTACCCATGTAAAAAGATGGATGTAGAATATGCATATAAACCTAGCTTTGGGGATTTAAACAGTGGCAGCTCCCCAGGACTCACTGGACAGAAGGCCTGCCTAATTGTCAAGCCCCAGGTCCCAGTGAGAAACCCCATCCCAAAACCACAAGGCAGACTGCTCCTGAGAAACAAGACCCAAAGTTGGCATCTGGCGCGCGCGCGCGCACGCGCACACACACACACACACACACACACACACACACACACACACAAGTACATGCGTGCATCTATACATACATGAACATGTGCAGGGATCTCAGCAACCATCACAGTTAGAAGAGTAATGATCTGAGGGAGGCAAGAAGGTAGTTTGATTCAACATGACTCAGTAGCTGGTGTTGATTCAAACTTCATGTAGTTTGTTTTAGGCATATTAAAGCATAGAACAATAGGGTAAAAAAAAATTCCTGGTGATGAATAACTCAATCCCACATGCACAATAAAGTTTCAGATGTGACTACATTGAAACTCTTTGTAAAGTACATGGGACATCTTCCATAAAAATGGGTTCTGTAGATTGACAAGCTCATGATAAGGGTCTGGGCGAGGATCCAGTATGATCTCAGCCACACAAGTAGTGCAAAGGTCACCAGGCTGTTAATCACATCTGCTCCCAGCCTTCTGGTCAGAAAACAGGTTATACATCTTTCCCTTTGAAGAGACAGCCCTGTATGTCTAACATTCCTGGTCTTCCTAGTGCCTCTCTGTAAGCACAAGAACCTCCATGCCTCCCACCAATACACACACACACACACACACACACACACACACACACACACACACAAATGTCAGTATTGTAGATTCCTTCCAGAAGTAGACTCAATCTCTCCTCAAGAGGTATCAAGTCTCAGACAAACTTGTGTCTGAGATACCAGGCTGACAGGATGACGGTATCATCATCCTTTGCTTAGCTCCTAATGTTACTGATCATATTTCTAGCTCACTTGGCTGCACATTTAGCAGTCCTAAAGGCACTGCTCAAATAGCCAAGCTGGGCACAGCATTCCGATTCTCACTCCATCCTTGCCAACCATTTCAGAGAGCCAGCTCATGTCATCCCAGGAACTTAAATGCTGCCACATGGTTTAGCCACTCTCAAAGCATATAGTAACGGTGACATCTATCACTTTCGTCTACAGCTGGTGGGAGACATACACTATGGATCTTTGGATGATAGCTGTGTGTCCCTCATCAATACGTCTCATAATGCTCTGTCTTCCTAGGGGAATAAGGAGATTTATACCTGAAAAAAAAAAATCCATCCCAACATTTTCCTTTTAGTCCTTGGATTTCTTCTTATTCTTGATTAACAGAAGTTATGGGACATTGACCTCTTTAAATTAATATTTAATATCTATTGGGTCCAAGTTTCAGCGAACCAAGCAAATTGATAGTAATTGAGCTGGCTTCTCAGATAATATCCATTTTGACAGTTCTGGCAGTTGTCCCACATCAATCTATCATCATGTGCTGACATTCTTGATAGCAAACACTGTGTCGGTCAGGGTTTAGTAGGAAAAAGTAAGGCACCTTAGATAGTCGAAACAAAAATGACTTAATACAGTAGTTGTTGTTTTGCAATATTCACAAGACCAAAGTGAAAAGGACAAAAGAGGTAGAGTCAGGTACTGAGAGAAGCCATCTCTGCCCGGATGCGTTCTCTAGGGCTATATAGCAAAGTTCAAACACAGAAACCTTTCCTCATAGTCCTGGAGGGCTAGAAGCCAGCAAGGCATCAGCAGGACTGGCTTTTCCTGAGGCCTCTCCCCTTTGACTGGTCATCAGCCATTGTATCAGTCTAACTCTACAGAAAAATAGAACCAGTATGATGAATGGATGGGTAGATGGTTGATGGGTTGATTGATTGATTGGCTTATACTTCCACAGTGTAGTTCATCACTGAAGGAAGTCAGGACAGGAACCCAAGCAGGGCTAGAACCTGGAGGCAGGAGCTGATGCAGATGTCATGGAGGGTACTATACTGGCTTGCTCTACATGGCTTGCTCAGCCTGCTTTCTTATAGAACCCAGGACCACCAGCCCAGAGGTGGCACCACCCACAATAGGGTGGTCCCTCCCCCATCAATCACTAATTAAGAAAATGCCCTACAGCCTGATCTTATGGAGGCATTTTCTTAATTGAGGTTCCTCTCAGATAACTTTAACTTGTGTCAAATTGACACAAAGTTGATAGAACTATCCAGCACAATTGACCCCTTGCCAATTTGATACGCAAACACATCACCATTAAACTACAACTTTGCCTTTCTCATTTATCCTCAGGATCTCACATTGAAAACATAAAGAACATTGAAAGTCCCACAGTCTTTACAGTTCAAACACATTAAAAGTTCCATCCCTTTAAAAATATGCGGTCTCTAAAAATCCAAACTCTTTTAAAAGTTCAAACTCTCTCAACCGCGGGCTCATGTGAAAATCAAAATTAAGTCAAATACTTTCGTACTTCAAGAGGGAACACAAGGGCACAGTCACAATCAAATTAAAGCAAAACCAAATTCCCAACATTGTAAATAATGCAGTGCTCACTGTCTGGGATTCACTCATGGTCTTTTGGGCTCCTCTGAAGGTCACTTCTCCGGCTCTGCCCTCTGACTCTGCACAAAGACACACACTTACCTTCTAGGCTCTGGCTGCCTCTGCTCCACTGCTGCTGGTTTTTTTGGTGGTCATCCCATGACACACATTGACATCTCCAAAACACTGGGGTCTTCTACTGCAACTGGGCTGCGCTTTCACCAATAGCCTCTTGTAGGCTCTCTTCGGGGACTCCAACCATGCCACACAGTGCCAAGCCTCAGCTGCTCTCCGTGACCCCTTCACACCTTCAAAATGAACACCACATGGGTGGCTCTTACACTACCACATTCGGCTGCCAGCACAAGGTACAACCTTGTCCACCACTAAAACCCAGCTTCTGTAGGCTGGCTCTCAGTCAACAGTTTCTAGAATATTTCACCGCAATTTCTCAGCACCAGCTGATCAGCATCAAGGATCCCAGCAAAGCAGAGATTTCACTTTAGTAGTTCTGGTATCTTGTTAATCACAGCTGGTTCTTCAGCCCCAGCTAACCAGAGCCACAGAATTTTAATTCAGAATAACAAATGGCCCCGAGAGAGTCTTTAAAGTTCCCTCTGAAATTTCCCAAGCCAAGTCTCCATCTTCTGCACTGCCCTCAACATTTTCAAGCTCCCACAGAACAGCTCGCCAAGCATTGAATGCTCAATGGCTTCTCTTGCACAAAGTTCCTAACTCCTTCCACAATCCTCCCCAAATGGTCAGGTCTCTCACAGCAATCCCCCACTATCCTGGTACCAACTTCTGTCTTAGTTAGGGTTTCTACTGCTATGATGAAACACCATTCCCAAAATCAAGGGAGGAAAGGGTTTATTTGGCTTATATTTCCACATCATAGTCCATAACGGAAGAAACTCAGGACACGAACCCAAATATGGCTGGATCCTGGAGGCAGGAGCTGATGCAAAGGCCATGAAGGGGTGCTACTTACTGGCTTGCTCCTCATGGTTTGTTCAGCCTGCCTTCTTCTAGAACCCAGGACTACCAGCCTAGAGATGGCACCATCCACAATGGGCTGGTCCTTCCCCCATCAATCACTAATTAAGGAAATGCCCTGTAGGCTTACCTACAGCCTGGTCTGTGGAGGCATTTTTCTTGAGGCTGTCTCCTCTCAGATGACTTTTGACATAAAACTAGCCAAAACAGCTCCTTGGAGGAATCCAAGAGAACAGCATTACTGAACTGAAGTGGGCAAAGTTCAGTGACACCATAGGAAAGTGGAGAGATAGTTGGGGGACCAGACCACAGATATAATATGAGTGACATGTGATTTGTCATATACACCAGAACACTTTGAGAGCAAAGGAGGTAATGCTGCTAATAATTATAAAGAGACAACAAGCATAAAATTAAATATCTTAGACTAACCAAAATATAACCTCTATTTAAAAACCACGGCAGGCAAGGATTTCTTTTCTGTTTTGTTTTGCTTTGCTTTGTTTTTCCTTACTCAGTGACAAGGGAATCCACTAGAGAATTCACCAATAGCTATAGGACCTCACTTACATTTTAAAAAGAAACGCTCTGGCTTTTGTGCTGAGAATGGGAGATAGCAATATTGGAGACATCATAAACTCCTGCAACCATCCAAGTGTGGTGGGATTGTGGTGGTTGGAATCAAAGCAATCTATCACTGGGAAAGAGATTTATTGATAAACTGGATGTGGCGTAGAATAGGATAGAAATTGAGATGACGCTAAGACAGCTCAGGCAATTCTCAGCAAAAAAGTTAGAGCGGCACCTTGTCTTAGTTAGATTTCTATTGCTGTGATAAAACACTGGTCAAAAGTAACATGGGGAGGAAAGGGTTTAATTTGGCTTACGCTTCCACGTAACAGCCCACCACTGAGAGAAGTCAGGCAGGAACTCAAGCAGGGCAAGAACCTGGAGGCAAAAACTGAAGCTGTGGAGGGGTGCTGCTTATTGACTTGCTCCTCTCTGCTTGCTCAGCCTGCTTTCTTATACAACTCAGGACCACCTGCCTAGGGATGGCACCACCCACAATAGGCTGGGCCCTCCCCCGTTATTCATTAATCAAGACAATGCCCTACAGAGTTGCCTATAGGCCAATATTAAGAAGACGTTGTCTCAATTAAGATCCCCTCTTTCTAGATATGTCTAGGTTTGTATCAAGTTGACAAAAAGCAACCAGCACACCCTTGGTCCCTGCACTTCTTGTCTTGTTCTACTCGGTCCTTCAGTGATCTTGCTGACTTCCATGGATTTGGATACGATGTGTTTCTGTCTTACCTCTGGCCCCAATATCTGAATCGTGTCTAGTATCCCAGACTTGAATACCTGCTGTTTGCCCCATTTTTTTTCACTTGAAGAGTTAAATATAACAAGGTCACTCTATCCCAAGTGAACATACTCCCCTCTCCCTTTCAAACCTTTTTCTCTCTTGATCATCCACTTACCAGTTGGTTGATAGTTGTCCAATCAACTTGGGGTGACAGGGTCAGGATTCCCTTGATGGGATCCTTGATGTCTTGCTTTCTCTCATTTATTGTATCTAGGTCATCATCAACATTAGCTTCATCTTAAAATGTGATATAAACCCAACCATTTGTCATTTTTCCCAACACCGTCACCCAGTCCTTCTCCCCACCCTGTCTCACTTGAATCACAAGCCCTACTCCTAACTTCTCCTTGGTTCTTCATTTGCTCCCTACCTTCTCACAACAAGAATAATCATTCAGCCGGGCGGTGGTGGCACACGCCTTTAATCCCAGCACTCGGGAGGCAGAGGCAGGCGGATCTCTGTGAGTTCGAGGCCAGCCTGGGCTACCAAGTGAGTTCCAGGAAAGGCGCAAAGCTACACAGAGAAACCCTGTCTCGAAAAAACAAAAAAAAAAATAATAATCATTCTATAAAGGCATAAATCAGATCTTGCCTAGCATTTGCCTGCCCCCCTTCTTCTCTATCACTCAACATTTTTATCAGGCTCAATTAAGGAACCAGAAAATCCTTCCAAAGTCCCCCCAAACCATCAAAAACACAAGCCTAGAGTTCACAAACTGTAGTAGACATCCTTGGACCCTGCATTTTATTGTCAGCCATTTAAACAGATATTTTTCATGTATGTGTGTAGGGGTGGGTGGGTGCGTGCGTGCATGTGTGGGGTGTGTGTGTGTGTGTGTGTGTGTGTGTGTGTGTGTGTGTGTGTAGATAAGAAGTCCATATGGGATGTCTTCTTCAAAGTTCTCATCCTTATTTTTTGAGGCAGGGTCTTTCACTGAACCTGGATCTCACTGATTTAGCTGGCTAGATGGCCAACAAGGGCCAGGGGATCCTGTTTCCTCTGCCTCTCCAGCACTGGGATTATAGGAGCATGCTTCCATAGATTGCTTTTTTTACATGGGTGCTAGAAATCAAACTCAGGTCCTTATCTTTGCACAGTAAACACTTTACTGACTGAGCCATCTCTCCAGCCCTTTAAGCAGACACTTCGTTGCTAGTCACTCTCACTTCAGCTACAGGAACCTCAAACTTCCTCACACAAATTACTCCAGATTCCAGAAGTGAACAAATAGGGCATATGCCTTTAAATTGATTTCTTCTTCCTTCCCATTATTCTCCAGCTAACACAGAAGAAAGAACATGGGTTTTGGAGTTGGGTAGACTTGGAATAGCACCCTACCCAGTCACCTCTTTCACAGTCCCAACATTTTATCATTAGTATGGGCACAGATCTACTTAATGGGGTTTTATGACATCAAATGTGGCTCCTGGTTATTCTCAGATCTCAATAGATATTTCCTTGTTCCTTCTCTATTCCTTCTGAGGTAGCTCTTTAGCCCCCTCCCCCTTTCTTCTTTTTTTGATGTCTCTTTCTTCCAGAATCAATAGTCAACTTTGTACATAGTCAGCCAATGGATGGTTTGGCAAATTAAAGTGGAAAACGAAGCAGTGGCAGGGATCTTGGACATTCTCAAACCCCATTTGAGATGGCAAAAACTAAGACTCTCGGGTTAAAACAGTGAAGTGTGCCATATAGGCTGACTTGATTCCTTGGCTTCGCTTGAGTAGGGAAGACCTAGCTGTTACTTCCCGACTTTTCTGGCCTGAATTTATGTATGAATGACCAATCACTTCTGTGCCCAAGAGTAACAAGATCTCTGAAATATAGAAGATCTGAGAGGAGAATTCAGTGTGGAACTGGTTTCATTTGATTGGATATTTAAATCTCAGTGCTTGCCAAGAAACTATTCTGTTGAAATATGAGAGTATTTGGTTCATGCCATATCTTTATTTATGTAACATTGCTTAGTTGCATGGAAAAAATGCTATATGCAGACCTCCTAAAGGAAACCTACTCTTATACTGTGCTCCCCCATTTTATGAGAGGAATATGAGGGACAGACAGCAAACTTTTGTAAGGGAATAAAGACCTCTAAGATATTAGGTTTCTAGAAATCTCTATATGTGGAAAAATATGACCATGAATACCGAACAGCAAATTACAGACTGAGCAGGCTGCAGGGATGATTTGTGGGATATTTCTATCATAACCAGTCCCTGTGAATACCTGCAAAATGTTATGAGGGAAATGGATCAGATTAAACAGCCTTCTTCTATTTACTAGCGTTAGACTGGATAATCGTTTCTCACACACTATGTATTCCTAATGCAAGAACATAATAGATTTTTTTGTCTGAGGTTTTCAAAAACATGATTTTCTGTTTTGTATGTATGGAAATGGCTGTTTGGGCTCTGGTTCTGTGACTTTGGCTTTCTGTTTTGTGGAGCTGAGGAGCCCCAGCCATAAATCAATGCTTCTAAAAACCAGGCAGCCTCTCCTACCTGGAGGCACAGCTCAAGGGGAAAGGTGGTCCTTCTCCCATTGGCCTAAGTCCATAGCGTAGAAAAGCTGACACACCAAAAACAGTGACTAGAGACAAAGCAGTAAAACCGGCACCTGCTGCCAAGCCTGGTGACCTGAGTTGACTCTAGGGTCCACAGAGTAGAAGGAGAGAGCCGCCTTACACACGTGCTATGGCATTGCTCCCACCAATAAATAAACAAGTAAGTACTTACAAATTCAAAACAACTGGTGACCTGGGGAGTTGGATTTAGCAACAACCCAGCTAAAATAAAAGAGTTGGAGCAAGAGAACAGAAATCACTACCCAAAGTTGGATGACTCCAATATTGAATTCACGTGGAGGCTTGCTAAGGGCCTGTCTTAGTTAGGGTTACTATTGCTATGATGAAACACCATGACAAGTTTTGGAGGAAAGGTTTATTTGGCTTACATTTCCACATTGTAGTCCATCATGAAGGAAGTCAGGACAGGAACTCAAGCAGGATAGAAACCTAGAGACAGGAGCTGATGCAAAGGCCATGGAGGGGTACTGCTTACTGGCTTGCTCCTCATGGCTTGTTCAGTCTGCTTTCTTATAGAACCCAGGACCACCAGCCCAGGGATAGCCCCATCCAAATTGGGCTGGACTCTCCCCATCAATCACTAATTAAGAAAGATCTTAATAATCTTATGGAAGCATTTTCTCAATTGAGGTTCCCTCATTTCAAATGACTCTAGCTTGTGTCAAGTTGACATAAAACAAGCCAGGACAGGTCCTGAGGCCAAATAGGTTTTAAGTTCCCCTTCTAAACATTGCACACATGCAGAAACTGTTCAGCCATTCAGTGCCCTTGTTTCTATATCAGTAATTAACAACAGCAGGGAACTGAAAGCAGTGACCACAGATCCCAAAAAGCCCCGGCTTTCTTCTACTGGAACGTGATTTCCCTTTTCTGTAAAGCCTATCTAGCAGGGCATAGTTGTGCAAGACTGAAAACCTGCACCCAGAGGATGCAAGCAGGAGGGAGGCGGGGAGATGTCTCTGAAGCTCAAGAGATGGGTCAGTAGTTAAGAGCACTTTCTACTCTTCCAGAGGACCTAAGTTCAATTCCCAGCACCCACAACAAGTGACTTACAACTGCCCATAGCTCCAGCTCTGGGGAGGATCCAACGCCCTCTACTGACCTCCACAGACATCTGCATTCATGTACACATACCTACATGGAGACACAGACACACACACCACACACACAAATAAATTTAAATAAAGAGACCCTATCTCAAAAAAAAAAACTGGATTAATGCAAAGCCTATATTACTTGTACTATTGCAATAAGTAGCTATACTTTATATTACTATTAATCAACATTAAAATCTATCATCTTATTTCCATATAATTTCGAGACATACTTATGGTAGTCTATGTAGATAAACAAATAAGTAAATAATTTTGTTATTTTTTTCAGATTTTGTAAACACTGCTTAGTTTAAACAAATGAAATATGACCTGGTCTCCATAGTTTTCAGCCTCTGTTTGGCTCAACCTCCTACTCCTTAGTGTAAGAGGAAGAGAATCCCGACTGGCTCCCGCCGGTTCTAGATGGTCACCACCAACATGATGTCACTCTGTTGCCCTGGCTTTTCAGGATCCAAAAACTCTTGTCTGTTCCCAACTTTCTGCTCAAGGAAAAGTAGAGTGACCTTGAATATCAAACTGTACAATAGGTTTGTATTCCCAACGAGGTCTGCAGTAGTAACATTCTGGGCATGTCATTTGCTGTGATCCCACCAAATGGGAACCAAGCATTCAAATATCTGAGCCTGTGAGGGACATTCTCATTTAAATTTTGACAGTATGCTCCTCACCCTACCTTAAACCCAGACTCTGAATGGCCAACTATGACCCACATTCTTCTGTTTTCTAATGCTCCCTGATTTTCATCTCTTTCTTCTGATTCCTGTAGCTATGTGTGTGTGTTTATTTACTTAAAATATTGGACTTCCCCAATGTCTACACCTCTGACTAAGAGATGTGTCTCATTGATACTGTTACCCTTAGCATACCACCCAGTACCTAGTAATCTGGCTACATAAGGCACTATGTTTTAAATACACTTAACACAGTATTCAACACATAGTGGATTCTCCCTTACATTTGTCTTCCCTTTTGACTGGTCGGAAGGATGAATGGTTGTGTGTACAAACAGATGTGTGGGTTGACCTACTGAGGAAGAAAGTTTTGTCTTGGGAGCACTCAAGTGAGACCAAACTGTGTACCTTTAAAATACACTACTTCATTTGTACATATGTGGGACCAATACACCCAATATCATTGTCATTTCAGGTAGCTAGCTGCCACTTCTCAGTAACTGGTTGCAGGGCAGCCCAATGGAGAACAGGCAGTATCCCTGCAGTTCCAGGTCAAGTTCAGAGACCTCCACAGCTGGGTCTTTTCCACATATGTCTGCCAAAATGAAGAAACATCCCATAAACAAGCTATTGCCCAAGGAGCCAGACTGTCAGATTTCAGAGATGTGTTCATGCTTCTCACAGAATTCACATTCATAGCTACTCTGTGAGATCCATCAGGCACCTGTTTTTTATACAATAAAGTTATGGTCAATTCCATGCTGCCAAAACATGTTAGTGCCCTTCACCTTTCTCAGGGATGCAGTCACTTGTGTTTACAGTTTTGTTCTGATCTAATAGGCCTGTTTCTTGGCTTTGAAGTAGTGGGGAAAGATGGGCATCCATGGAAGGTCCCAGGTAGAAATGAAAGGAATTAAAACCCACACTAATGGACATAAACAGACAGTTTGCGTAGTAACAGCAATGCTAGACAGCGGATGCATGATGTCACTTTGACCTTTACATCACTGCAAGGAAAACAGTGCCATCCTTATTTCCCAGATGAAAACATAATAAAATACTTACTCAACATTTATCGCTAAGAAACAATCCAATTAAGGATTTGAACCCAGATCATCTTCATCCAAAACTTTCATATTTACCATGTGAATGATAGGATTGATGTGGGCACCCCAAATTTCATGGATTGGAGCACCCACCTAAGACTTAATCTCTAAAGTCATAAGCTCGTGGTGCCTCAGATGTGAGACCTTCAGGAAGTGACTGGGGATAGCTTTATCTGTGGTTTGTTTCCCTAATGGTCTATGGGGAATCGCTTTGTGGTGGAAGCAAGAACTGTCTAGTAAGATCGCACACTGACTCACAGTAAGATGCCCTGTGCCACCCTGAGGCTCTGCAGAGAACCCCACCAGCAAGGTCTTACCACAAAGTTAAAAGACAAAAAAAAAAATCTTACCAAATGCTGCACCAGGATCCCAGACTCCCAGAAATGTCGACCTCATAACCCTCTTTTTCATAATTTCCTAGTCTGTGGTATTCAATTTCAGAAAAGGAAAATGCATTAAGGAACTTGTGCAGTTATTTCTAATTCACGGGTGTGAACAGAGCCCCATCGCTGTGCTCTTATTAGATTGTTAGATTGTAACATATCGTGAAGCCCTTTCTATATCTAATTCCCCCCTCAACTCATTTTATATCCCAAGATAACCTGGAGCCGCTGGTCCTTCTGCCTCCTCCACCTCACTGGGATTATGGACATGCACCACCACACCTGGTTTGGAATCTAATCTGTTGTGGGAATTCATTCCGCCAATGGCTTTGGGGGTACAAACCCTAGGGCGTGGCTTTCTGTCTGCGTGTGTGACCCCTTAAGAGCGGAGGGAGTCCAGTGGTTGCACTCGAAGCAGCGTGTGATCAGTCCCCAGCTTTCCAAGGACTCTGCACCTGGATTTACCATATCCTGTATCCGTGACTGTATTTCTCCATTTCATATCTTAATAAATCCCTGGTACCCCTTAAACAGACTCTCATGGATTTCACTACACTAATCTTTTGAAACACTGTCTCACACACTAGTTTTTTCACTTATTTTTTTATCATGAACTACCTTTAAGTTAGAAAATACTATGGAAAATAATAATAATAATAATAATAATAATAATAATAATACAAGTTATGTCTTTGTACATTCTAGACAACTTTAACAAAGTCCGAAAATTTTCCCACTTTTGCCCCCAGTATCTTTTTTTTTTAAGTAAGTCACTGATAATACATTTTGAGAGATGGTGATGTGTCTTAGTTGGTGGAGTACTTGCCTAGCATGCAGAAACTCCCAGGTTTGCCTCCAGAGCACCACATAAAACAGGAGTAATGGTACATGCCTGTCATATCACCACTTGGGAGGTCGAAGCAGGATGATTATGGTATGTACATATGAATAAATACATAATACATAATACATACATAAGATATAATAAAATCAATATACACGTAAATTTTCAACAGAAGTTAGAGAGGTACCGTACATGCTGTTCCCAGGAGACATGGTGATTTAAAGAAAACCAAGTGCCAGTCATGTGACACCTCCTCCCTGCGAGTTATCGGCTATGGGGGACTCCAGAATACCCAATACAACACAGACTACGGCCACTCCTCTTGGTGGCCCAACCTAACTACATAGTAAGACAAGACTGCTGAAGACACCGTATATTTTGGTTGCAGGATGTAGATAAATTAATCTGGAACTAACTAGAACTTTCCTGACACCCAATTTTCACAGTCCCAGAAGGTGCTAGACAAATGACTGGGGAAGAAAACACATCCTTGGTCTTATCCAGCCTTGGGTCCTGCATTTACAAGGTCAACCTGCCAGACAAAAAGTGTTCGGTGGTGGACAGTGGCATGACTGGTATGGGAGTAACAAACTGCCCTCTGATGGGATTTGGAGGCCTCCTTCACAGGACGGAATTCATGCTTAGTACTATAAACCTGGCCAAAAGCCCATGGCTATGGAAGCCATGGGCCCTAGGGGGAGACTATTATTGTTTTGCTGAATGGCCATGTTGTCTGCCTTCTAAACATGTGTGTTTATACCCATGGGTCTATGCTGCTCTCAACCTCGGTCAGAGAAGCTTCTTTTTGCAGTGGGCAGCAGTTAACAGGGGTTTATACCTGGTCAAAGTGCCAAGAATAAATGACTGTGGTGTATTTAGCCCTGCATGGGGACATTTGTATCACATACACACACACACACACACACACACACACACACGCATACACGAATGTACGTATTCAGGCACAGAGGCATGGGCAGGCAGCATCAACTGGATTCAGTAGATTATTTTAAAAAGAAGAAGAGGAAGAAGACATGAAGTTGGGAGGGGGATGTTTGAAAAGGATCCAGACAGGAACTGGACAGAGAAATAGGGAAGGACTTCATCAAAATATGTTGTATACATGTACAAAATTCTCAAAGAAAAAAATTTTAATTACTTTAAAAAGTGAATATAAGTATACATAACCACATACACATAGCATTACCATCGTGACTTTCTTGTCTCAGTGTCCATGAACATAGATCTTTTTCAGTAGCCTAATTTCCCCCAGTCAAAAGCCATGTTTATCTTAATATTCAGACCTCAAAATAAGTTTTATTTCTGCACAGGAAAGGCTCCTAAAATTTGTTTTTCAAGTGTCTTGCTTCATATGAATTTTAGAATAATATTATAAATCCCCATAAACTGTTCCATTAGAATTTTGATTCAAAATGCACTTCATTTACCAGGAAGTAGTTGAAGACCTGACACAATTACACTATTGAGCCGTCTTACAGAGAGACAAAATATATACCTCCATTTACTCAGGAACAATTTGTCCTTTGATACATTCTGTAATGTTTTCTGTAAGGACTTGTACATCTTTCATTCATAAATAACTTTGGGAATTGCTGCTATGTGAGAGATGGTTTTCATTCTGTATTGATTATTGCTAATGTAAGAAAGGCTGTTGATTTATATATAAGTCTCTTCATCAACAGATATGTGGCATTCTCCTTTGACCTGCACTCATTGACTTTGAAATGCTTTTGAATTTTCTATGTAGATGATAATACATCTGTAGACAGTGACCATTTATATTTTCACTTCAATTTCTGTACCTCATATTTTCCATGTCTAATTTTAAACTATGACTTGCACTGTTGAATTGTAAAAGTAAGCACATTTTCCTTATTCTTGAGTTTTAGTAAGAAATGATACTTTCCATATTATTTGAAGCACATTATTTAACAAGTTAAGGGGACTCTTTTTATTCTCAGTGTAAGAGGTTTTTGAGGGAAGAAAGGAAAGCAGCTGGGACCCCAAATTATTCCACAAAATAGAAACAGAAGGAGCACTGCCCAATTCTTTTTACAATGCCAGTTACCCTGATTTCTAAACCACATAGAGACCCAAGAAAGAAAGAATGATAGATCAGTTTCCCTTGTGAACATAGATGCAAAAATTCTCAATAAAATACTTGCAAACTGAGTCCAAAAACACATCAGGATAATCCACCATGATCAATTAGGCTTTATCCCAGAGATGCAGGAATGGTTTAACATACATAAATCAATAAATTTAACCCATCATATAAACATGATCATCTCATTAGATGCAGAAAAGGCCTTTGACAAAATCCAACACTGTTTCGTGATAAAAAGTCCTGGAGAGAGAAGGGACACAGGGACATTCCTCAAAATAACAGAGGCAATTTACAGAAGCCTACAGCTAACATCAACCTAAATGGGAAGAAACTCAAAACATTTCCATTAAAGTCAGGAACAAAACAAGGTTGTCTAGTCTCATCATAACTATTCAATATAGTACTTGAAGTCTTAGCTAGAGCAATAAGACACTGAAGGAGAGCAGGGGACACAATTTATTTACAGATAATATGATTGTCTTTATAAGTAACCCAAAAAATCCTACCAGGAAACTTCTACAGCTGATGAACACTTTCAGCAAAGCAGCAAAATTAATACACAAAAAACAGTAGCCTTCCTATATACAAATGACAAATGGGTCAAGAAAGAAATCAAGGAAACAATACCTTTCACAATAGCCTCAAAAAATAAAATAATATTGTAGAGGTGGCTCTAAATGAGCAAGTAAAAGACTTATATGATAAAAAAAACTTTAAGACACTGAAGAAAGAAATTGCGGAAGGTATCAGATGGAAAGATCTCCCATGCTCATGGATAGGTAGAATTAATGTTGTAAAGATGGCCATCCTACCACAAGCAATCTACAGGTTCAGGAAATACCCATCAAAAGTCCAACAAAATTATTCACAGAACTTGAAATGATAATCTTCAGCTTCATACGGAAATACACACACGCACACTAAAAAAATAGTTAAAATGATCCTAAATAATAAAAGAACTGCTGGAAGTATCACCATTCCCAATCTCAAATTGTACTACAGAGCTATAGTAATAAAAACAGCATGGTATTGGTACAAAAACAGACACGTGGACCAATGGAATCAAATTGAAGACCCCAATCTAAATCTGCACATCTATGGACTCCTGATCAGAAAAAAAACACATCTTCAACAGATGATGCTGGCCAACCTGGATGTCTGCATGTAGCAGAATGCAGATAGATCCACATTTATCACCATGGCAAAACTCAACTCCAAATGGACCAAAGACCTCAACATAAGGCTAGACACACTGAATCTGATGAAGAGAAAGTGGAATAGTCTTGAATTAATGGGCACAGATCAAGACTTTCTGAACAAAACACTGATACACAGGCACTAAAATCAACAATTAATAAATTGGACCTCATGAAACTGAAAGGTTCCTGTAAGGCAAAGGACATATCAATTGGACAAAGCAGCAGCCTATAGAATGGGAAATTATTTTTATCAACTACACATTGATAGAGAGCTAATATCCAAAAGTTATTATAAAATGCAAAATAACTGGGCATCAAGAAAACACACACAGCCAATTTTAAAAATGGGGTACAGATCTAAACAGAATATTCTCAAAACAGGAAACACAAATTGTACTTAAAAAAATGTTCAACATCCTTAGTCATCAGGGAAATGCAAATCAAAGTACTTTGAGATTTCTTCTTACACCAGTTCAAATGGCCAAGATCAATGAAACAAATAACAGCTCATGCTGGTGAAGATGTGGAAATACTCATTCCTGCTGGAAGTGCAAACCTGTACAGCCCCTATGGAAATCAGTGTGGAGGTTCCTCAGGAAGATGAGAATCAATCTTCCCCAAGATTCAGCTATTCTACTCCTGGACATATACACCAAGGATGCTTCACCCTACTACAGAGACATTTGATCAACCATATTCATTGCTGTTCTATTCATGACAGTCAGAAATTAGCAAAAGCCTAGATGTCCACCACCAATGAATGGGTAAAGAAAATGTAGTACATTTACACAATGGAACATTAGTCATCCATTAAAGGGGGAAAAAAAGAATGAAATTCGCACATAAATGGATGGAGCTAGAAAAAAATTCATCCTGAGTAAGGTAACCCACACCCAGGAAGACAAATATGGTATTTATTCGCTAATGTGTGGATGTTAGCTGTTAAGTCTTCAATAAGCAGGCTACAATTCATAGAACCCCACAGAGGCTGGGTATAAAGTAACGGACTGGTGGAGAGAGATGGGTCCCCCTAGGAAGGGAAATAAAATGGATGAGGTGGGGAGACTAGAGTGGGAAGAGGATCAAACAGGGAGGGGGAGGGAAGTAGGGGGTGATGGGGGAATATGAAGAGGAATGGCTAAAACTAAGGGCTATTTGAGAGGCCATGTGGAAACCTAATGCAGTAGAAGCTTCACTAAGATATATGCGTGTATGAAGACGATCTAAATGAAATTGCCAACTAGCAGGGGAGAGACAGAGCCCCAACAGGACCTCTCTCATCACCAAATGAAGTTTCCAGGGCTGGGAATGGGCTACATCTAATCAAGTTGTTGGCCAAAGGGGTCCCATGGGATTCTCCAAGCAACCCAGGTTATTGCTAAGGCTATTAGTTGCTCTCCACAAACTAAGAGTAAGGCCCCGTGCTGGATAATTTTATGTTAGCTTGACACAAACTGACATCATCTGAGAGGAGAGAATCTCAATTGAGAAAATGCCATCATAAGATTGAGCTATAAGCAGGCCTGTAGGGCTTTTACTTAATTAGTGATTGATGAGGGAAGGCCCAGTCCATTTGCCATCCCTGGGCTGGTGGTCCTGGGTTCAATAAGAAAGGAGACTGAGCAAGCCATGAGGAACAAGCCAGTAAGCAGCTCCCTTCCATGGCCTCTGCATCAGCTCCTGCCTCCAGGTTCCTGCCCTGTTTGGATTCCTGTCCTGATTTCCTTTGGTAATGAACAGTGATACAGAAGTGTAAGCAAATAAACCCTTTCCTCCCCAAGTTGTTTTGGTCATGGTGTTTCATCATAGCAATAGTAACCCTAAGACAGGCCCTATTGCTGAAGCCAACACTTACACAAATCATTGAACACAGAGAAGTCAAACTGGTGCCCACCTACAGCCTTCACCCCTGCTGACTAGTGTTCGTGGTACGGGAAGGTCCCTGCATGTTACCAAAGGAGAAAAGTAAACACCAACCAAGCTATAAACTCTTCAGTCTACAATGATGACCTGCCAGCAAGATGTGCTTGTGTAACTGTGGCAAAAAAAAAAAAAAATGTAGGAGTAACCAACCAATATCCAGTTCATGAGCTGGAACCCATCCCTGACACTACTCGAATGGCCAAGAACCTGAGACCAAATAGGCCAGAGACATAGGAGAAAAACCAAACACTAGTGTTCTGCTAAAGGAATGAAAAAATAAATTGACCCTAACAATGTTCTGCTATGCTGTTGGAGCCCACCGAGGTTTCCTAGTAGCTTTACTCAACAGGGCTGCATAAAAGGATGATTGGACAACGGGTCTGAGTACCAGGTGTTTGGAAGGGTCTGCACTAGGCTGTATCTAGCAAGGGGGAGGTCTTTTGCCTTGCCTTGGCATTGGTATAAAAAGCCTTTATGAATAAAGTTCTGGGCTGGTGGATTTTGACCCAGGCCCTCCCGAGGCTATCCTGTGTTTCTGTCTTTCCTCTTGTTGTCTAGCTATCTCTTTCTATCTAAATATTTCCCACTTCTCCCTGCTCAAGACTTGCCTGATCATAAAAGTTAGGGCTGGTCCCCCACACTATGCTCAGTGCTTTGCTCAGCCATCATCAGAGAAGTTTCTTCCTTCGGTAGATGGGAGCAAATCCAGAGCAGAGACCCACAGCCAGATAATGTGCAGAGAGTGAGATACCTTGGAACTTTCAGTCCTAAATGGGATGTCTCCATCAAACCCATGCCCTCAGAGCTCAAGAAACCCTGCAGGAGAGGAGGCAGAAAGAGTGTGATGTAAGAGACGGAGGTCGTGGAAGATAGCGAGGAAACAAGCTCTTCTAAATGCAGCAGGACCGACACACATATGCGCTCACAGCGCCTATGGCAGCATGCCCAGGGCCCACACGGGTCTGCACCAGCTGGGGCCCCAGCACTGAGAGGAGAATTGGACACAAGCCCTTATCCCTAACTCAGAGCCTACCTCCAACTGATAACCACTCACAAAATGGTTTTCTCTAACTTTAGGGATACAAACCATTTTTAAGGGCAGGCCCCATGCTTAACACAAAACGAACTCAGTGGCATCTTTGGAGGTTCCTTGTCTCGAAATGCTTTGTCAAGGCATTTTTTTATTTTTTTTTTTTTTAGCTTACAGATCTTTTGCATATATATTGTGGTTTTCAATTTCGTCCTTCTGTGGGAGTCCAGTGTGTACAAATGTGTCTCTGCATCTATATGTGTTCCTTGTGCTTTTTCCTTGGCTCTATTTCTCCTGTTGGTTTTGCCTTATTCTGGCTTGACTGTTTCTGTTTTATCTTATTTTATTCCATCATTATTCTTTAGAAGCCTATTTCTTTTCTAAGGAGAAACAGAAAAGGTGGGGATTTGGGTGGGAGAGGGGGTGGAGAGGATCTCGGAGGAGTGAGGGAAGGGAAAACCATAATCAGAATATATTGTGTGGGGAAAAAAAAAAACCTATTTTCAATAAAAGAAAAATAGGGAGGGGAAAATAAGACAGACACAAACAACACTTTTTAATGAGATAGTGTCCCAAACCCAGCTCATGGTGAAAGAAAGCATTAATTAGCAGATTAATGACATTGAATTGGTATTTGCTATGTAATCAACATGCAAGAGGAGAATACATACAGCCCTATAAGAAAAGGTCAGTGGTTTGGTTTGGTTTTTTTTTGGTTCGGTTCAGCTCGGTTTGGTTTTCTAGGCTCTGTAATGGAGGAAAGTCAAGTCCACAAATACACTGGATATTCCCTTCTCCTCACCTACCTCACGGCATTGAATGCAACCGCATCTCAGAACCACGCCTCACCACTCTCACACAAGAATCCCTGCTAGCCAGATCAAAAGCCACATTTTACGAAGTGAGCTGAAAGAAACGCCGCTGAGTTATTTCTTGCGAGGCTCTGCCATATGGCTTGGGTTTAAGCAAATGTGCTTTCTCGTCTTACGAAAACGGAGCTGTAAGAAGGGCTCATTCGAACCCTCAGGGGAACTTCTTTCCCTGGGAGCACATGGAAGGCATCAGGACCTTTGCAATCTGGACCCAAGGAAAGGGGGAAGCCACCGTACTAGGGGAGTCCTCTTGCCCCAGTCCTTAGCATTGTTTCCACACCAGCCTTCCTATAACCTTCCATAGAGCTCCCCACATGCTTCCTTTTTTTTCTTCCACTTCCTCCTTCCTCCCAGCTCCAAGCCAGGTGAGACGGGATGCTGGATATCCCCCATCATCCAGGTTCAGATGGTACTGAAACAAACCTGAGACCTAACAAGGTCAGGGCAAAAGGAACCAACACAGCCGGACACACATTGTCACCTTTCCCAGTCATTTCAGCTATCCCGATCCTAAACTACATTTGTGGGAAGAAGCGAGGGATATAAATAACATAGGACCCTATCAGATCACAGCTCTGTGGGCTTACAGAATAAACACAACATCCTCAAAAACTCAATCTACTGGATGGGCCTTAAATCATCCGAGCACCATACTGCCCCTTGGCTTTCTCCCTCTTCGCTTTATCATGAGATCGCCTCCCTGTTATAAAACCAGTAAGCAGCCTGTTACAGAAGGATTTGCTCCACATTCTTTGTCGCCCTGTTCCTTGGCCTGTCTGGGCCTCTGACCACAGGCTGTTGGAGAACCAAAGGTCAGGCAGGAGAGAAAATGACAAGTCATCAAGCATAGAGGTCATCCCTACTACACTAAGGCTGGAAAGTCCTTTTCATGTTAGACAGATTCATGACCCATGTACCCACTCATCCTCCTGGTGTGAGCAAAGTACATGACTCCCAGATGTGCAAAAAGAGCGCATGTATCTGAATCAGGGCCCAGAACTCGGCTCTGGATAGTCTTCTCCTGTGTGACTCCTACACTAACCCACACGGCGGCTTCTCAAGAGCAAGAGAGACATGTCAAATCCAACAATAACCTCAGGGCTGTAGGTACAGCTCGGTGGTTCTGCATTGGGGCCTGGCTTCAACCTCCAGACCCAGTAATGTTTTTTTGTGTAGTAAATGTTTAATAGGTGATTCCTAGGCAGATAGGTTCGATCCATAGGTTCTGCTGGGCCTCTTGTGGAAGCCTGCTGTGAAAAAGACTTCTGACCCACAAAGGGACACGCTGATGCTCAGATTAGCTCAGCGCCTGGGGAAAGCATTTCAACCCCATAAATCTCAGGGTTTCCGTCTATAATATGAAAGCAGGGGACTAGCTGATGTCTACTGTCAGCTTACACATTTTAAATCTAGATCCTGAAAATCAAATCAAGCCCACTTTCTCCAGGCTAGCAGGAATCATTCCCTCTGTGAAAGCTTCTTGATCAAGGGTAAGAAAATGCATCTTGGCAGTTAACCACCAGTAAGATGTTTTAATGAAAGCCACTCAGAGGACGCCTCCACTCTATTCCCTTGATTTTGTTGCACTCTGTTTTCAGGGAATATAGAAATAGAGGAAATGTGTCTATGGAATGAGGACACATTCAGAGTTTTATTATGTTTATATATACATACATATATACATATATGTATAAATATATATCCATATATATCCACATATATGAAGATGCACGTGTGTGTGTATGTGTGTCCCAGCCTCCAACAAAAAACACTGAGGTTTGAAGCAATGGCTTTAGATGACTGAGATCCCTCAGATGTCAAGGGAAGATCTCATATTATATGAAAATAACTTATTTAAATTAGGAAGGTCTGTGATTGGGATGAAAGATGGCTCAGTGGGAAAGAAAAAAAAATCTGCTGCACAAATCTGATTCCTAGAGTTTGATCTCCAGACCCCAGAATCTATGGTGAGAGGAACGAACTAACTCTCAGAAATTGTCCTCTGACTCCCAAATGCACACAGTGTGCACTCACGTGCACTCAGTAAAGTTTAAAACTTTTTTTAAATGAAGGTGTGTGGTTAATTTAGCTAAACTGAAATAGCAATAAAGTTTTGTGGGATTAAAAAAAAAATTGACAAATTGACTAAATTCACCTGAATAAAATTCTAGCTAGTGCCCTCCTGTGGCAAAAGCATGCAATTGCTGAATGGCAGTTTTGTCAGAGTACTAGGCAAATGGTGGCAGCCATTAATTGAGTATTTTTCACACTTCAAGGATTGCCCTAGATTTTTTTCTTCACGTCAATAAGAAAAAAAAATCCAATTTAAAAAAAATATTTTAATACAGGGTCTTATGTATCTTAATCTGGCCTCTAAATAACTCCCTATGTCGCTGAAGATGAGACTGCATTTCTGATCGTCTAGCCTGGACCCATGAGCACCACCTTGGTGCTGGGCATGGAACTCAGGGCCTCCTACATACTAGGCAATCATTCTATTGAGTTACATCTCCAGCTCTAAAATAAAAGGTCTGAGGAAAACCTCTGAGGAAAGTGGTTTTCAATCATGAAGACAATCTTTTATTCCAGGAGAATTGGCCACTCGCACGAAAGCTTATATAGCTTGTGTCTGCCTTAGGGTTAGTTCCCAGCTTGGCACCACCAGGAGGAGGGAGAACTTTAAGAGGTGGGATCTAGTGGGATGCTTTGGGTCGCTGAGGAGGGGAGGCATGTTCTCAAAGGAGGACTGTGGAACTGTGGTGCATGTCTATTTCTCTTCCCTCCCCCCCTTCAGTGGCTGAGAGGCGAACACGAAAGTTCCACTATATGCTCCCATCAGAGTGTGCTGCCTGCTACAGACCCAAAGCAATTGAACCAAACGTTCCTGGACTATGAGCCAAAAATAAACCTTTTTTCTTCATCAGATGATTTATCCCAGTTATGTGTTCTAGTGAATGCTACTCAACACACAGTGTATTTCACCACCACCACCACCACCACCCCAGATATCATTGAAACCATGGAGATAGCTAACCTTGGCATATCTTCTTCCCACACCTTCACTGTACCGCCTGGGATTCTGAACTGTGATTTAGAAGCTGTCGGTCATACTTTATATCCTACTCCTAGCTCCTAATTTCAGGTTGGCAAAATGAAGACAGAAGACAAGAAAGAAAAACAGCAACACCAAAAAGTGAGAGGGAAGTGTGGGGCATTTTCCCACCAACCCCACAGCTCCCCAGAGTTTTCTTGAGTGTGAGCAGCAGGAAATATTAGATAGAAGGATTTATTGCAGAGAATCTTGCGGAGATAAACAGATAGAAAATAAAGGATAGCCTCGAGAGGGCCTGGAACCTATTCCAACGGGCCCTGACTGTCTCTGCCCCAGGGTTTTTATAGAGACGCCAAGGGGTGGAGCAAATGACCTCCTCCCCCAGCACAGCCAAGTGCAGACCATCTCAGACACCTGCTGCACTCAGGCCCGTGGTCCTAATCATCCTCTATGCGGACATGCTGGGTAAAGCCACGAGGAACCCGAGAACGGGCTCCCACAGGTCCCCCTTTCTTAATATATAAAAAATAACTATTGCCGGGCGGTGGTGGCACACGCCTTTAATCCCAGCACTCGGGAGGCAGAGGCAGACGGATCTCTGTGAGTTCGAGGCCAGCCTGGGCTACCAAGTGAGTTCCAGGAAAGGCGCAAAGCTACACAGAGAAACCCTGTCTCGAAAAACCAAAAAAAAAAAAAAAAAAAAAAAAAAAAAAAAAAAAAAAAAAAAAACTTAATGGCTTACAGCAATCTCCATAGCTGTTACACCTCCCAGTATGGGAATAGAGGATGATAAAGATGGCATTTCTCTTTTGAATTAGGTCCAAGGTGACTACAGCAGTCTTAGCTGCCTCAAGCCCTTTCTAAACCAAAAACTCTTAAGGCAACTACAAACTTAAAGAATCTCTTAGCTTCATCAATACCATTAACAGGTTAACATAAATCTTGCTATACATAGTCACAATTCTCCCAATCTTACAACTCAAAGCAAACTCTTAACAGAACCATTTGAATTAGCATATATGGTGCTATATATAGTTAACAATTTTCTCCGCTTTACAACTTTAACTCTTAATCATTTGAATTTTCTTGCTAACAGAACATAGGAAAAACTTCGATGTATTCACATCAAACTTAAATATTTTCTTAACTCCACAAAACCAGGGTGCATTAATATCAATAGGTTGAACATAATTTCTGCAAACATAATTCAACCTCATAACTCCTCCTTTTAATTTTTTAAACAAAGTCCCAAACCTAGTTAGAAAAAACCCAAACTTACACAATTCCTACAAACCCATATTGAAAAACAATATTCTCAAAACAATATTCTCAATCTAACTATTAACACACTTTGAAAACTTTTAGCAAAACATCCAGAAGTTTTATAATAAAACTCTTTACAGTTTAAATTTTAGTATACCATTTGCATTTCTTACTAACAAAACATAACATTAATCCACTCAAATAACAAGAAAATATTTTTTAAATAGACTAAGGAGCATTAACTCTCCCTTTTCTTTTAATTTTTTAAGCAAAATATCAAGCCTAGTTAGAAAACCCAAACTTTTCTGTTTAAACAGTTCCATTTGTAACATAAAACCAGTTCTATAAGTAATTCCATTTTTACATAAACAGTTCCACAAAACAATTACATTTTTAACACAGAACAATTCATGAATCACCAGCATATATGCATACACATCTTGACTCTAGGTAGAAACAATAAATTTCTTAATTTAAACAGTTCCATTTTTAACCCAATTCCAGAAAACAGTTCCTAGAGACTTGCAATGAAGTCTCTATTGTTCATTTCTTTTTTTTTTTTTTTTTTTTGGTTTTTTCGAGACAGGGTTTCTCAGTGTAGCTTTGTGCCTTTCCTGGAACTCACTTGGTAGCCCAGGCTGGCCTCAAACTCACAGAGATCCGTCTGCCTCTGCCTCCCGAGTGCTGGGATTAAAGGCGTGCGCCACCACCACCCGGCTCATTTCATTTCTTAAGTCCCAAAATTCAAATGATAAATTCTGGCACGAGCCTTCCAAATATGAAGAGATACAAAACCAAAATCTTTTTGTAGTTTTATCTCATTTTAAGTTCAGAAAGTTCAAACAAGAAATAAATTCTGGTATCAGGCTTTCACTTTAAAATATGAAGAGACTTTTACAACCAAAACTTTTTGCAGTTAACAATTTTAGTTCAAACAAGCGTCTCTGCAACTTTTGTTCTCACAGACAGACTTTAGGTACAGTAGTATTCTAAACCGCACCATTTTTGATATTAGCTCAGGTTTTTCTGTGTTGCTTTGATTTTCCACAGATCTCAGCTGCAGATGCCTTGTTGTGCTGGTTCTGGTGTCCGCTATTCTTAGCGGCTTCTGGAGCTTTTGAAAACCACTCAAACTGCTTGCTTTGCAGTCTGCTAGGACACTAACTTCTATATCTCAGGTTCTTGCACCATATGCATTAAGAATAGACTCACACTTAACATTTACATTTTACAAACTCACATATAACATTTTTGGCCTTGCAAAGCATTTAAGACTCGCATTCAACATTTACACTTTTTTACAAACTCACATATAACGTATTAACATCTACTTATTTAGACTCCTTAACTATAGAAGTACTTTAGCAAATATATTTCTTATTACTTCTTATATACTTATATTCATTCCATCTTATTTCTTATTTAAACTTACATTTACAGCTAGTATCTTTACTTCTTACAAGCTTATTACTACATGTCTTAAGACTACCTTAGATATTTCTTGCAAGCTTATATTCTTAAAGGAACTCTATAGATCTATTTTTCAAACTTATATAGGGCTACCATTAGCATATATTTAACTTAGCAAACATCCAAAGATTTAACAGATCTAACAAGACAGATTTTTACAAACTCACATCTTATTTTCATCTTTTTCTACTTCTTACTCTTAATTAGTATCACTATCTCTATTAGATTCTCTTAACTAGACAGGAAGTACGTACATCATTTCTAGAGTTTAGAGTTTATAGTCAGCTTTGCTATAAAACACTGGGATTTAGTGAGTGTTGTCGTTATAGAACTGTGATAGTTGTTGCTAGGGGACTGTAACATTCTCAGGACTAAGCCACACTCCAAAGTTGCCAGTTCTCTCAGCCGTTCCGGACCGGCAGAGATGCACTGTCAGCGGTAAACGGTTTTTAACTAGAGGCTGTCCCTTCACCCAAATTCATAATAAACTCCCCTAAGTGCTTCAATTCAGACAAACGTTTCTATTACAGCAGTACTCTTGGTTTGTTCTACCGAAAAACTTCACTTCAAGCTGAGGGTGAAATTACCGTATTTAGCTGCTGTAAAGCTCTTCGCCAAACACTGCACAGCTGTTAGGTGATATAAAGTATTTTTCTAAAGGAGCTAGTAAAGCCAAAAGCAGCACACCTCCGAACTCTATTTCCTCACTGTTTGCATTAACCAGTGACAAAATCTCAGAAACACTAATCAAGCCACTTTCATTCTGGTTCCTTTATAGAAACGTCATTGGAGCTGACTTTTCTTAGTTCCACGCTCCTTACCAGCCGCTCCAGTAACCACCGAGCTTCATTCTCCTCTTGTGAAAAAACATGTCCTCAACCCCATATTAAAACAGGATCAGGACCCTTCCATAATCCCGAGCAGGGATCTTTCCATTTTGCATTACCCTCAGCTAAAGGACCAGGAAGACTGGAGTGAGCTCTAATATGACCCACAAAGCATGGCAGCTTGCTTTTGTGAATAGCGTCTTGAATTTGTTGAAACATTGACTTGATTAAGTTCCAATATTTTCACCCAAACTGTTACTATTCAAAGGAGTCAAGAACATAGATGTTCTTTCATGAAACGTATCCTTCATTAGCTTACTCTGAGAAAAAGCATTTTCAGGATTTAGTATTTTCACTTCATTAGCTTTAACTCCTGATATTAGCAGCTATGATATTTAGCATT
>CABHPP010124142.1:715-52093 GCA_902168425.1 Peromyscus attwateri
CCTTCCTTCCTTCCTTCCTTCCTTCCTTCCTTCCTTCCTTCCTTCCTTCCTTCCTTCTTCTTTTCTTTTCTTTTTGTTTTGTTTTTTTGAGATTTTGTGTAGTTTTGGTGCCTGCCTTGGATCTCGCTCTGTAGACCAGGCTGGCCTTGAACGCAAAGAGATCTGCCTGTTTCTGCCTCCCAAGTGCTGGGATTAAAGCTGTGTGCCACTCGGCCAGCAGGGAAACCTGTTTCTTAAAATAGCATCCTTTATTCTTTCAAAGTTACATACTGTTATACAATAGATACTGACCATCCACTGCTCCCCTCTTCAAATTCCCCTCTTGTCCCTTGTCCCATCTCCTTCTATTGCTGGATACCTGTATTGGCTATTTTCAATAGAATATTGAAAATATTGGCTATTTTCAATAGAATGTTAATTAATTCCCAAGAAATGTTCTATTCTTTTATAAAGTTAAATAATCTTTAAAATGTGTGTGTATATGTGCCCAGGACCACTTGTAAAGGTCAGAGGGCATCTTTTGTGATTAGTTCTCTGCTTCCAATGTGTGTGTCTTGGGGACTGAACTTTCGTCATCAAGCTTGGTGGCAAGTTGCCTTATCCCACTGATCTAACTGCTCCCAGATCTTTCGTTCTTTAACTGACTCTCTCCCTGTATATACTTTACGGTGGTTAGGTATGCGACGTTCTCTTTCTTCGCCCCTCCTTACTATGCCTCACTTCTCTGCCTCGCTTCCTTCCTTCTTTCTCTCCCATGTTCCCTTACTTCTTCTTCTTTTTTTTTTTTTTTTTATTTTTTTGTTTTTTCGAGACAGGGTTTCTCTTTGTAGCTTTGTGCCTTTCCTGGAACTCACTTGGTAGCCCAGGCTGGCCTCGAACTCACAGAGATCCACCTGCCTCTGCCTCCCGAGTGCTGGGATTAAAGGCGTGCGCCACCACCGCCCGGCCCTTCTTTTTTTTTTTTAAACATATAGTCTAAACTGGCCTCAAACCTGTGATCCTCCTGCCTCTCAGCCTCCCGCTACTCAGTTTATGGATATGAAGTAAAATACTGGAATATATAGTTGTTTTTCATCTACAATAGTAGAGTTGACCATCTGCCCCAGAAACCATGAACCTTTTGAACACACATGCATGCGCGCGCGCGCGCGCGCGCACACACACACACACACACACACACACACACACACACACACGTTTTAATCATTTACCAACGTATGAAATTCTCAAAAAATGTTAATGTTATTGCTTATACCAGAGATTACTAAAATAGATAAATTTGCCCTTGTTATGATGATTCGTATTTTTATACTCTTCTGTCACTATGTGGATGCCTTAGTACATTCTTTATGTGTACAGATGTTTTGCTTACATATATGTTTGTGTACCTCAGTGCTTGATGCCTGTGCATGCCAGAAGAGGGTGTCAGATGCACTGTAACTGGAATTACAGATGGTTGTTGTTAGCTGCCATGTGGGTGCTGGGAACTGAACCCATGTCTTCTGGAAAAACAATCTGTCCTCTTAAACACCAAGCCATCCCTCCAGCTCCATTAGTATACTATTTCATGCACCATCCCCCTCCATTTATATGCTATTCCAGTATATTTTACTCTTTGCATAATAAAACCTCTGAGATATCAGTGAGCTTCAAATTGATTTATTTGGGAAGATGGAACCTCTATTGGAAAATCGCCTCCATTGAATGGACCTGTGGTCATGTCTGTGCTAATTGTGCTAATTGATGTAGCTAATTGTGTCTGTTATAAAGTGCTAATTGATGTAGAAGGGCTGAGCTAACTGTGGGTATGCCATCCTGGGCTATATAAATATATGAATGGTAGCTGAACAAGCCAGTAAGCAGCATTCCTCAGGTTTCTGATCCAAGCTCCTGCCAAGAGTTCTTACCCTGGCTTCCCTTGATAATGGGTTATATAGAAGGTAAACTGAACCCTTTCCTTTCCCAAGTTGTTTTTGGTCAATGTTTTATTATACAACAGAAAAGCAAAGTACAGTGCCCAATTATGACTATTTTTGATTTAACTTCTTGCCAATTTTGTTCCTTTTTATATTTTTCTTCTCTGTTTACATCTGAGGCCCTTTCCCGTTGCTAAAGGAAAACATTTTCTTAGAGGCTTATTGATAAAGAATTCTCTCTGGTTCTCCTCCCAGCCACCCACAAATGTCTTTATTGAGTTAGATTCCTTAAAGTTATTTTTACAGCATGTTATTTATAAATTTATATATATATATATATGTATGTATATATGCTTTACAGTTTATCAGTGTGTAGAGGGTAATGAGAAATTAAATATGATGGTGTTTCTTTGCTCCTTATGAGCTGAAATTACTCATGAGTCTTAGAATGTAAAAAATAGAAAAAGCAAACTTTTAAATGGGTTGTGTATGTGTGTTCCTGTTCATGTGTGTTCATTCTCATGTGCTGCTTGAGACAGGGACTCTTCGTTATCCTGCTGATTGAACGGGTTAGCTGGACTACAGGCTTCTCCCCAGATTTTCCTCTTTTCTTTCCCCTCCCTTCTTGCTATAGGAGCGCTGCGATTACAGACACTCACTGCATGAGTTCATGGGATTCAAACATGAGTCCCCATGCTGGCAGGACAAGCAGTTTTCCCATTGAGCTATCTCCCCAGACTCTAGGAAGACTTGAAGAAGTAAAATAATAAACTTTTAAAAAATGTACATTCGTTATAGTCTCTTTCTCAAAATTGATAAGCCTAAGCATCACCCTTCAACTGGGGAAGCATGTACTGTTTCTTTCTCATATCCATTTTCATACATGAGTGTCTATCATATATGATAGTCTCACTACTGACATTTTAGAGGAGGAAGGGACTTGTTCAGGATTGATGGTTCATTAAGCCATATGTCAGAACCTTTGGAGCACTAAGTAGATTTTTAATGCTTAATTTAGGGTAAATGTGTAGCAACATGATATCATCCAGACATGACGAGAATGTTCTGCTCAGGGTAATTTGTTCTCTGTCCCACAGGTGCCACATGACCAGGAACAAGAGATATCAATCGAAACAAAGACGAGGAGATTCTTCGGATACACTTGGCTAGGTTTCGCTGATCCAGAAGTGACAAAGGCAGAGCACTCCAGTCAATGGCTAACTTCTAAAGTCAAAAGAAAATGATGCAGGCCCAGGTGACTTGAGACTTATCTTATTCTTTTCTTTGTTCTCCAGAAGATTTGTAGAGGCATATCAAAATCCATTTCGGAAAACATAAAAATACAAATTGTAAGTAGTCCTATCCAGAGAAATCTGAGCTAAGTACGATCAGAGATATAATGTTCATAGGATTCCAGACTATGTGGTTCATGTTGGATGTGATATGTGCTGCATTACTTTTCCTGAAGAATGTAGACAATTATCAGTTCAACCAAGATAGGCACCAGTGACTAACCAAAGATAACATTCCATTCAGTCCTATGTGATGAACCAATGAGCTTATCAGGCTTATGTATGGGAATGTGTATAAGGGGTTATTTGTGAGCATTGTGGGTGACCTAAAAGCACAAAAAAGCCCCACCCAAAGCATGGGTAACAACCTCTCACAAGCTACACATATGGAGACCCCCCTGCCACTTCTGTTAACCTCTTGTGAGGCTCTCCTGCATATCACCAATCCTGCTTCAATTTTGTGATAGTAACAATCACAGGTAATGCTCAGAGAAGAGCATTCCACAACAATCTCTAACTCTTCAGGTCTCTGGGTTCCACCAGTTGTCAGTTTAAATCTGATGTCTGTGACAGCCATGAAAAAGAATCATGAGTAGTTACATGACCTGTGACAGAGCAGCTACCTCCTCAAGAGCTGTTAGTATTTCATGGCACCTGGTTTTGAGGCTCACATAGGTTTTTCATGGCTTCTTGGGTTAGTGCTTTGGGTGTTTATGACGTCAGTCTTCTCATGAAGGCAAAGACAGTTTTCCTACAGTTGTTTCTTTATTATAACTTGTTTAATTTTGCACATATACACGTTTTGATTATGTACATGTGTCATGTACTTTTAAGAATAAGTTTTGCTTAATCGTGTAGTACTGTTTGTTTTATGCCCTTGGTTCCCTTTGTTGTAATATATTAGTGATGGAGTATGCACTGTCCTGTGTTCCCACCATCCGTGCTGTCTTAATTGCTTACTTGAATATTGGCACAGAAGATGATGGTACACTTTAAAAATCTGTGTTATTCAGCAGCTAAGTTGTGTATATACCTATATTCCCAATACTCTGGAGCCTGAGTTGTAAGGATTAGGAGTTCAAAGCCAGCCTGGGCTACATAATGAGATCACCAAACCAAACCAACCAACAACAACAATAGAAAGTAACCATCAAAAATAAAACAAAAGTGTATCTGAATTGTTTGGGATTCACTGAAAAACCCTAGCACTATAAAAATCAAACCAAACCAAACCAAAAGTAAGCACTCCAAAAAATCTTTATTATTTATCTACTTAGAAGCACCATACACTTTGGAATTGGCAAATAGGTATTCACATGTGTACATGTACACACATAGAGCAGATGTTCCTACATTGGTAAGAGGTGTCATGGCAGTTATTACAGAAACTTTTATGAAGTTTCATATCATTTGAGAATGCATTATTAAGATTCTTCTTCTCTATTAAGAGAACAACCACATATCTTCCTTTAAATTCTTCCCACATCACCAAAGGAATCTCCCTTCATTAAGAGGATGGTCTTGTTACAGGAATCCCTGACCTTGGACGATGTGGCCGTGGTATTCTCCTGGGAGGAGTGGCAGCTCCTGAGCCATGCTCAGAAGGACCTGTACTGGGATGTGATGCTGGAGACCTGCAAGAGCCTGGTGTCAATGGGTGAGGATGGCTTTCCTGTGGTATTTGGAGGACACCCAGTCAATAGCTTTTCCTATTCTCAGCTTTTAAACTCACAAGTTGTAGATTTTCACATCTTTTTATACCCATGAAGGAGGACAGACTCTACTCTTGTGTAAGAGAAGTCTGAAGTTACAGTTGGGAATTCTGTTTAATCTCTACAACATAACATGTATTTTTGACATACCCAAGCTGTGTTATTTATTTTTCTCTTTCTGTGATTAAAAACAAAATAAGAGAGAAAGAGTTTATTTTGGCTTTCAATTCCAGAGAGTTGCAGTCCATTTTAGTGAGGAAGGCATGGCAGCAGGCAGTGAAGGGATTGGATAGGAGTTGGAAGCTACCTGGTCACCTTACATCCTCACTCAGGATGAAAAGGCCACACAGGAAGTGGTGACAGATTATAAAGCCTCAATGATACCCTCCAGTGGCCCACTTTCTTCACTGAAGTTCTACCTCCTAAAAGTTCTACCCACCCTTCCCAAACACTACAATCAGCCCAGGATCCAGTATTCAAATCATGAGGCAATGGAGGGTATTTCAGATTTGAACCATAATACAAACCCATTTCGATTCATCATAGTCTTCTGTCATTTTCCATGAACAGGGTATCTAGCCAGAAAATCAGATGTATGCTCCCAATTAGACCCAGGAGTACCATGGACAATAGAAGATGAAATCCACAATCTAATCTGTCCAGGTGAGTGAGAGCCAACAGAGTCATTTTTTGCATACACTATGGGGCAACAACTATGTGTGATCTGAAGACACAGAACCAACCTCTGTGCTGGTCTGAGGACATAGAACATAGATATCCCAAACATAGTCACTGTTGGCGAAAATACTGGTGATGGAACTATGTCACTGGGGTCAGGCTTTGAGAGCTTAAAGCTTCTGTTTGAGGATGTGAACTCTTAGTGTCCTGCTCTGGCCATTATGCTTATTGCTTGCTACCATGCTTTCCTGTTATCATGGATTCCTATGCCTCTCAACCTTAATCCCAAATAAACTTCCTTCTTGTAAGTCATTTCAGGCCATGGTATTGTACCACCACAACAGAAAAACAACCACTGTACCCATGGAACCATCTTGCTAGCTCTTTTTAAGCTGAGAATCTATACTTTTCCTCCTCCTTCTCCTTCATTTTCTCTTCATTCTCCCAATTAGCCTCTTCCTGTTCTCTGGAAAACACTTCTAAGTTGACATCTTCCTTAAAATCCCATTTATACTTTTTTTTCTGTGTATTTTATTCATTATTTTGGCAGCTGTCTCATAACTTCTAATTTTGTACATAAGGAATGAGAATCATCTTTTCACCAAGGAAAATGCTTTTGATTAGCCTTGTTTTATGTATGCCTTTTGACATGAGGAGCTCTCACTATGTAGCCAGGCTGGTCTTGAACTCATGGACTTAGGGAGTCTTCCCACCTCAGCCTCAAGAGTAATTGGAACTACTTAACGTGCCACCCAGTAATGATCCAAATGAGATAGTTGTGGACAACCATGCTGATGAAGCCAGTTAACAGTTTTAAGTCCTTTTCATGGATGGCCAGACCAAGAGCTGACTAGAGTCTCTAAAAAGTATCTTCGTGCCCAAATTCAGGGAGATGGAGGTTTTAAAGGCAAAACCCACAAAGATACATCAAAGTTAGATGAGGGTCATAGTAATCTTGAAATGTTCATTCCTGGCAGAGCGTAGTAGTTATTTTAGATATAACTTGTCAGTTATTTTGGCTAATACATCAGGACCAGGGTCAAAGCAATGTAAATCTCAAATGTGTTGCAAACATAAGTGACTGTTGCAGGGAGGGTCTAGAAGGCTGAGAACTCTCTAAGCAAACACAAAATGGAGTCAGAACAGGGTGGCATTACCTTAGGTATTTCACACACCTGCTTTGAGTGTCCCTGTTTAAATTTATGTTCTAGCACTATACATCTTAAAGCTTATCTGTTCTGAAATTACCTTGAATATGCCTTATATGCTGAGCTTTCATCTTCTCTTTTTGTTTGTTTGTTTGGCAAGGTCCCTATGGAGCTCAGGCTTGCCTCAAACTCAGTTTCTTTTTTCTTTTTTCTTTCTTTCTTTTTTTTTTTTTTGGTTTTTCGAGACAAGGTTTCTCTGTGTAGCTTTGCACCTTTCCTGGAACTTGCTTTGGAGACCAGGCTGGCCTCGAACTCACAGAGATCCGCCTGGCTCTGCCTCCCGAGTGCTGGGATTAAAGGCGTGCCCACCATTGCCCGCTGTCAAACTCAGTGTTTTTGAGTCAACAGTGCAGGGATTACAGGAGTGCACCACCGTAATCTGTTCTGAACTCACTTTTTAAAGTTCTCTACATTTTTCTGTTAATCAGAGAAGATTAGTGATCTCTTGCATTTCCAATATAAAGCAGGTCAGAAGTTACACTTCTGCCAAAATTTACTTTCTTCATAATTTTGCTAATTTTCAACATTTTTATGGTTCATCTTAGATGTTGCTTCTCTCCTCACTTCATTAAAAGTTTCTTTCTTTCTTTTTTTGCAAATCAATTTTCTTTTCACGATATTCTTTAGATACAGTCCATATGACATATGAGTCACTCATTTAACACATACAGTTCATTTGACTGTTTCTAGTATGATAACCTACTTATATAATTATCACTAAATTGTACATAATTGTGAAACATTTTCAGTGCACAAAAATACATATTTTCAATGAACTTTTTTTTAAATTTGTTTTTCCTTTTCTGTGTATGAGTGTTTTGCCTACATGTATATATGTGCACCATGTAATTGTCTGGTGGCTGCAAGTCATGGAAGAAGATATCAGATCCCTTGGGAATGAATTTACAGGTGATGGTTAACTGCCATGTACATTCTGAGACCTGAAACCAGGTCCCCTGTAAATGGTACAAATGTTCTTAACCATGGAGCAACCTTTTCAGTCCCCCCCCCCTTTTTTCCTTTTGATTCTAAGATTAATGGAAGTTTCTTTAGTTGCAGTTTCAGGTGATTCAGTGTTTTCCAGTTGTATTCTGGTGGCACCTTTCCCAGGTCATTGTATTCCCTGTCATGAGATTGTTGGCTTTTTATCAGTGATATCTGTAGTATGGCATTATCCTTTTTCATGAAAGTCTTGTTTTTTTCTCACATACACAGGTTACTGTGTTCCATAAGCATTGTTGCCTCAATATATTGCCTTAAAACTTGTCTTATAATGATATATTTAAACAACATAATGCACAAAAGAAAAAAAATTCCTTAGTGTACTCTTTACATTGCCTTCAGTTTCAGTGGTGAGAACTACAAAAATAAATGTACGAATAATGTCTTATGCTAAAATGTACTATGAAATTAAAGCATCAGAAACAATAGGTTTGAGATTTGATGGGGTGTATTTAGGGCTGGAATGAATCCTTGATAAGCTGCCTCTCAACACGTTGACAATTAAAATGTGTAGTTCCACTGTGTGACACAAAGGCAAATTTGTTTGGAGGATGTCTGAGAAACCTCTAGAAAGTATTTTTGGCTTGATTACAATAAGCAAAATAAAAGTGACTACTGATATATGTAGTATGAGGTAATAGCCAGAAAGCCTGACTCATAGGTTGCATATTCAAGGCCTGATTTTATTTTATTCCAAGTAAGTTTGGAAAGATATGGGGAGTTTTCAGTGGAGGAATGGTATATCACTACTTTGAACATGAATTTTTCCTTTTTCTTTAGCCTTATATTTTTAATTAAAATTGGTTTATTATGGTGCATGTGCATTTGTGCCTGCATAGACACAAATGACATAATAAGATAATTTTCTGAAGAAAATAGACATTAGTGAGGAGGGGAAGGAAGCTCTTTTATTCACGGTTACAATTTATGGCAGTAAATTGGTGCAAATCAAAATCGTTAGGAATAAAACTAATGTCTACCCATGTTGTCCTGTCAGTCACAGAGCACTTGCTTAGGATGTGTAAGGTCCTGTCTGGGTTGAGTCCTCAGTACAGTACTGTAAGGAATAGTGGCAACAATGACAAAAATCAAATTGAAATAACCTCAGTATGGGATGGTGCATATTAAATATTTAAGGGAATTTCGGGGGGAGGCGGACGGGGCGGGAGGGGGGAGAACAGGGGAATCTATGGCTGATATGTAAAGTTGAATTATATTGTAAAATAAAATAAAATAAATTAAAAAAATATATTTAAGGGAATTTTGGTAAAAGCTCTCAGTTATTTTTATTAACCTAGTTGCACAAATAATGCAGAATAAGGCCAGTCTTTCCATTTGCTTTGAGAAAAGGTCTTACTGTATGGCCCTCATTTGCTTGGGACTTGTTTGGTAGTTCAGAACAGCCCAAAACTCACAGGGATGAACCTGCTTCTGCCTCCCAGGTGCTGAGGTGTACAACACTGTGCCCCTCAACCTGCAATAATTTTTGACAACACATCTGGAGTGTTGCCAGCATGGGAAGCTCTCCAAAACAGGATGTCTCTGGTCCTCCTGTAGTGGTTTGAAGGAGAATTGTCACCATAGGCACATGAATTCGGTGGCAATGCATGGGAAGGTTATGGAACCTTCAGGTGGTCAAACCTTGTTGGAAAATCTGTGTCAGTGGGTTCAGGCCTTGAAGGTTTATAGCCTTGCTCCACTTCCACTTTACTCTCTGCTTATGGCATGACATTGAGATGTGATTTCTTATCCTACTCCTGCAGTACCTTTCTGCCTTGGCTTTTGGAACTGTAGGGAAAATTAAATATTTTTTTATGAGTTGGTTTTGGTGATGGTATTTTATCACAGCAACAGAAAAATAACTGATACACCCCTCATAGTAAAAGTGACACATTGTGGAACAAACCCTCTGTCATACACAAACACAGCTCTACTACAAATAAAGATTTTGTATATCCAAAGGCCTTTGATGGAGAAAGACATATCAAGCAAATAACTCTAGAGATTCTTGAATTTATCTTCCAGTAGCCAGTCAAAAGTAACTGTTTATTTGGAATGTGTAGGAATAGAATATCCAAGATGAATAAACAGTGAGTCAGTACTTGATTGTGTACCTTGGACCTTCCCCACTTCTTATAATAATGTAGGAGAGATTGATCCATGTCAGCTATTAGTTTCAGATTTGACTATAGAATTTTTCATCTCAGTTTGAGACTGAGGGGTCAATAGTGAAAGCACTTGTTTAGCATTTTCATGTCCCTGGGGACCATCATTTTCACTTCCCAAAATCCCAACCCACAGAAACACACACACACACACACACATACACACACACTCACTCACTCACACACGCACACACGCACGCACGCAGCACACACACACACTCACGCATGCACGCGGCACACACACACACACACACAATTTAGATCTGTACTTTCTTTTTCTTTGTCATGAAAACATTTAAATTCTTTGCAGCCTCACATTTTTTACTTGTCATGCTAAGTTGTTTCATCTGCCTGGGTCTCCAGGTATGCACCTGATCACAGGAGCACTTTGTAGTGATATTTGTTTGTGCTGAAATGTGGTGATATTTGATTTGTGCTTTGATAGATAAAGCTTGCCTGGAGATCAAGGGGGAAAGGCCAGCCATTTTAAGTAAACAAAGTCAGGCAGCACATGCCCTTAATCTGATCACTTAGTAGGCAAGGTCTCTGTGTGTTCAAGACCATACTAGGGAACAGAGCCAAGTGTGGTGACACATGCCTTTAATCCTAGTACCAACCATAGAGACCTGGATGTCTGTACAGACAGGCAGTGACAAGGAAGTGAGGTAGCTGGGCTAAGAGCCAATGAGAGGACAGAAAAGCATGGCATGTAAAGGCTTGGGTAGACAGGAAGCACTCGCATTTGGAAGCTGCAGCGTTGGTGAGGTAAGGTTGGCTGGTGGCTTTCCCTATTTCCCTGATCTCTCTAAGGCTTTCACCCCTATATTTGGCTCCGTGTTTTTTTTTTATTTATTTAATAAGACCATTTAGAAATATGTCTACAGCACTTGGTTCATTTCAATTGGAATAACATATTCTAGATGCAGCGTGTTGGAATGACATAGGTCTTGTGCCTATGCTGCCGCCTTTCCCCTTTTCTGTTTGTTTCTGAATGTAATCTTATGTAGTACTTTGTTTCCTTTCTGTTTTCTTTTTTTTTTTGGTCTATGGGGAGACTAGGATCTGGGATCATTCATTTTGTAGCAGGTATCTCACACTGAAGCACATTTCTAGCCCCTGAGTTTTATTATCTGAAGTCCTGCGAAGTTCTGAGATTTCCTGCCTCACTATCATATTTGTGTTTGACTATTTTTACAAAATTTAAAAAAATAGCTGAATCTATATATGTTGTTTTAAAAAAGTATATCAATTCTTTTATCTTTCTATATATTTAAATGATTCTTTTACCAATGTGCAAGAGCTAAATACACACACACACACACACACACACACACACACACAAAAACAGTTTCTTCTTTTTTTTTTATTTTATTTTTTTTTTGAATTTATTTTATTTTATTTTACAATATAATTCAACTTTACATATCAGCCATAAATTCCCCCTTTCTCCCTCCTCCCGTCCTGCCCCCCTCCCCCCGGCCCGCCCCCCTCCCCCCGGCCCACCCCCCATTTCCATCTCCTCAAGGGCATAGACTCCCCCGGGGATTGAGATCGACCTGGTGGAGTCAGCCCAGGCAGGTCTAGTTCCCTCCTCCCAGGCTGAGCCTAGGGTCTCTACTAAGACCCAGGTTTCAAACAGTCAATTCATGTACTGAGCACAGGGCCCGGTTCAAATGCCTGTATGCCTCTTAAACAGATCAAGCCAATCAACTGTCTCATCCATTCAAAGGGCCTGATCCAGTTGGGGGCCCCTCAGCCATTGGTTCACAGTTCATGTGTTTCTATTCGTTTGGCCATTTGTCCCTGTATTCCATCCATCCCTGGTCCCAACAACTCTTGATCACATAAACCCTCCTCCTTCTTGCCTACAGTTTCTTCTATTAATAGAAAGTTGTCATTAAAAAGCCACTTATTGAGATTTCTTTTTTTTTAATTTTTGTGTGTGTGTGTGTGTGTGTGTGTGTGTGTGTGTGTGTGTGTGTCTATGTGGGTATATGCTCATGACTGCAGGTCCTCAAATAGGCCAGAAAATAGTATCTGTTCCCCTGAAGCTGCAGTTAAAGATTGTTGTGAGCCTCTTGACCTGGGTGCTTGGGACTGAACTCAGATTCTCTGGAAGAGCTATATGTGTTTTCAAACCTCTAAACCATGTATCCAGCTTACCAAAGCATTTCTTAAACAGTCTTGTTTTAAAGGAAGATGGTGAAATTATATGCTACTCTCTTCTTTCCTAGAAATTAGAGAAGTTGGTGATCCTCTGCAACATCACTTGAAAGGTAGAACCATTCACAAAAGCATTGAACAATGCTACAAACATAGAAATTTCAGAAATATTTTTAATCAGAGCAAAGATCATTCACCATTAAAGCAAAACTGCAGTGGGTTTGACTTCTGTGAAAAATCTTTGAACTCAAATTTAAGTTTTGAAAACCAGAGCAGAAACTGTGATATAAAGAACTCTGCTGAGCTAAGTGGAAATGACCAATCCCTTAATGTACATCAGAAAAATCTTACAGGAGAGAAACATTATACATGTACTGAATGTGAAAAGGCTTTCTCTAGAAAATATCTACTCGTTTATCATCAACGAACTCACACAGGAGAGAAACCCCATGGATGTGATGTATGTGGGAAAGCCTTCTCTACAAAGTCCAGTCTCACTGCACATCAGAAAACTCATACCGGAGAGAAACCTTATGTATGTAGTGAATGTGGAAAAGGCTTTATTGAGAAGAGGCGTCTTGTTGCTCATCATCGAATTCATACTGGGGAGAAACCCTTTATATGCAGTAAATGTGGGAAAGGCTTCACACTGAAGAACAGTCTTAATACTCATCAGCTGACTCATACAGGAGAAAAATTGCATATATGCAATGAATGTGGAAAAGCCTTCTCTACGAAGTTTAGTCTTGGGGCACATCAGAAAACTCACAGAATAGAGAAACCTTATGTATGCAGTGAATGTGGAAAAGGCTTTATTGAGAAGAGACGTCTTCTTGGACATCATAGAACTCATACTGGTGAGAAACCCTTCATATGCAGTAAGTGTGGGAAAGGCTTCACATTAAAGAATAGTCTTATTACACATCAGCGAATACATTCTGAAGAGAAACCATTTATATGTACTTATTGTCAAAAAAAGTTTATCATGAAGAGTGATCTAATTGCCCATCAGCGAACTCACACTGGGGAGAAACCATACACATGCAATGAGTGTGGAAAAAGCTTTGCCTTGAAAAGCCACCTAGTTGTACATCAGCGAATTCACACAGGAGAAAAACCCTATGTATGCAATGAATGTGGAAAAGGCTTTCCAACAAAGGTACAACTTATGATACATCAGCAAACTCATACTGGAGATAAACCATATATATGCAGTGAGTGTGGAAAAGGCTTTGCTTTAAAGAACCGCCTCATTGTCCATCAGCGAACTCACACAGGAGAGAAACCTTATGTATGCAATGAATGTGGAAAAGGATTCCCAACGAAGATACGGCTGATAATACATCAACGGACCCATACAGGAGAAAAACCTTATAAATGCAACAAATGTGAAAAGGGCTTTCCTGAGAAGAGTCAACTCAATGTGCATCAACGTACTCACACAGGAGAGAAACCCTATGTATGTATTGAATGTGGTAAAGGCTTAAGTGAAAAAAAAATGCTCATTGCACATCAGCGAGCTCATAATGGTGAAAAGCCATACATTTGCAATGAATGTGGGAAGGGCTTCACAATGAAAAGTACACTAAGTATACATCAGCAAACTCATATTGGGGAGAAGCCATACAAATGTAATGAATGTGGTAAAGTCTTTGAGAAAAAGACACCGCTCATAGTACATCAGAGATTTCACTCAGGAAAGACTTCCTTTGCATGTTCTGAATGTGGAAAATGCTTCTTGCGCAAAAATGATCTCATTACCCATCAGAGAATTCACACAGGAGAGAAACCATATGAGTGCAATGAGTGTGGGAAAGCCTTCACTACAAAGTCTTGGCTCAATGTTCATCAAAGAAAACATACAGGCGAGAGGCCTTATGGATGTAGTGATTGTGGGAAAGCCTTTGCCCACTTATCAACCCTTGTTAAGCACAAGAGAATTCACAGTTAGTCAACAATCCTCTTGTTATTTGTCCTTGAATATTAGTATCTACAAAAAACATTAATGTGTATAGAATTTATATTGGTGTATTTACAGATAAATGATCTATTTTTTTCTGTCAAAGGAATAATACAATGACTGATGTAGATAGTATTGAGGGGCAGTTTCAAAAAATTATATATCTAAAAAATATATGTTGAAAAAAACACATGAATGTGACAGACTAGCAAAGCCTTCAGTAGTAAGAATGGCACTGTCAAATAATCATAGATTTGGAGCAGCTACCAATTGACAAAAATATAATTTTAAGAAAGTATTAGCTTGTAAATTAATGCCTCCATTGATTTAGAATTCACACTAAAGCAATCCTTTCCTGTAGCAGGGCTTGCAGTAATATATTGCTTCATCATTTTTCAGAAAATCCATTAGTACTTAGGATCACTGGAAGATATAGTATAGTGGTAAAGCCTTTAGCCAGTGTGTAGGAGATGTCATAAATCAATCCCTAGTAGCTGAAAACAACAAGAAACATCATTTATGAACATATTTAATGTGGATGACATAGAAAAAATATTGGAGATATTAATGAAGGAATGATGCCTTGAGAAAGACGATAAGTAGTATATCTTTAGTCTATAATGGAGCAGAGAGATGGCTTAGTGGTTTAGAGCACTTGCTGTTTGTAGATGTAACCAACCGTCTTATTAAATAAGAGACACAGAGCCAATGTAAAGATAAAAGCCCAAGAGGTCAGAGCTAAGAGCCTTACCTGCCTTCCGCCAGCTAGCCTCTCCCGCCAAGAGACCTCTCCGAAAAGGGAGCTACTTCCTGTGCGTTTGTCTTATAAAGAGTTCTTGTTCTTCCTTCTCATTGGTTGTAAACCCAACCACATGACCGTCTCGTCACTGCCTGTCTGTAGGTCACTCCAGGTCTTCTATGGTTGGTATTGAGATTAAAGGCGTGTGTCTCCAATGCTGGCTGTATCCTTGAACACACAGAGATCTACCTAGTTCTACTTACCAAGTGCTGGGATTAAAGGCGTGCACCACCACCGCCCTGACTTTCTCTATGGCTTGCTAATAGCTCTGACCCCTAGGCAACTTTATTTATTAACATACAAATAAAATCACATTTCAGCACAAATAAAATACCACTATAGCTGTTCTTCCAGTGAATCCAAGTTTAGTGCCCCCCACCCCAATCAGGAGGCTCACAACCGCTTGAAACTCAAGATTCAGAAGATCTGATATGCTCTTCTGGCCTCCAGGGGCACACACACACACTCAAAAACACACAAAAAAAATTAAATATATACCTAATGTGCATGTGGGAGCAGGATACCTTGTTTGAGTTTTTGTTTGCCTTGTCTTTAATTTGGTAAAATTTTAAGTTAAGTTTCTTCTACCAGAGATGTAAGTTTGAAAATTTGCAGTGTAGTGTGGTCTTTGCATGTATCATTTTACTAACCTGTATATCTTTGATTCTAATTTATTCCAAAATGCTTAAAATATTTTAAAATGATATGACAGACTGGAACCTATTTACCAGTGTGTGTGGCTAACATCAAGTTTAGGCAGTCAGAATAAACATAATTTTGAAATAAATTCCTTTTCTGAGATAAATTTAGACTCAGAGTTTTATGAAAGTTAAGTTTCCAAATTCTCAGAAACTCACAAAGTGAGCATATGTAATCATAGTTCATTTTCAGATATGGGAAAGGGAAATTATTACACAATTTGTAAGTAAATCACTGAAGGACATTAGCGTTTCAAATTTTTCACCACAACAAATAAAAATGTTATGACTTTTTTTGATCAAAGCCGCTGTGCATTCTCATTGTTTCAGTTTTCAAAGCTAATTATCAAAGAGTGTGTTTAGTGGGCTGTGGTAAGTGTATGCTTAATTTTATGTGAAACTGGCAGCTTTTCCCCCAGTATGCGTTCTATTTCCATTACCCAACAGCAATGTGTGAAAATCCCAGTCGATTCAGTCTTGCACTCACTCACTACCATCAGTATACTATGTGTGTGATAGTGCTTGTTTGCTGCCTAACTACTTTCCACAAATTGCTTTACTCAAATCTGTCCATTTCTCAATTGGAATATGTATGTCTTAGTATAGGATTTACAGTGTACTTTGCATATGCTGACTAGACATGTTGTTGAACAGTGATTTGCAGATATTTTCCCTGCATATGGCTTATTTTTTCCTTGTAAGAAATATGTCAATTATGAAGTCCAACTTACCACTTTTTATTCTTATATTGGTTGTGATTTTTGTGTTATATAAATATTTCTTGTCTGAAGTATAGTATTACTTTCTCCCAGAAAAGATAAAAAGATATATTTTTCTTTTGAACCATGCCTAGTGGTACAAGCCTTTAATCCCTCCTACTTGAGAGGTTGAGCCAAGAGGATCACAAGTTCTTTCTTAGAAGACACAGTCCACTGCTTCCATTATTACAGGTTTCAAACTTAGTTTATTATTATTATTATTATTATTATTATTATTATTGAATTCTAAATTATTCACACAATATACTTTGTTCATATATTTTTCTCCCTCAAGTCCTACTCTCAACTTCATGATCTCTCTCTCAAAAAACCCACAAACACAAACATAAAGACACCAAAATCAACCATACACATGAAAAAAGAGAAAACAAAAACAAAGCAAAACAAAACAAAAATGCTGTGGATAGGGGAGCTTAGTCCATGAAAGAGAACTCAGATTCGGGAATGCAAACTTTTAGACCAGAAGCCTGGGAACCCTTATAGCATTTGAGAAGCTCTAAGGATGCAGAGTATCCACAGTGCTGAGATTTTATTCAAGGCAATTGCATCAAAAGATATTATACTATCCATAAACCCTGTTTATCAGAAACTAGAAGGTTTGCTTAATAGATCATCACAGAGAACAAAGACAAGAAAGTATGACCAAAAAAAAAAAAAGGGAATGTAGCAACCCTTTATGTTTTAAGAAATAACAATCACATCACCTTAAATTGGGAATGTCTTTATTATGGATAATTTCCCTCTATTCTTAGTGTGCCAAATGTCACAATGATCTTACATGCATAATGCATTTTTTCCCTCAGTCAAGGCTCTTAACAAAACCTAAAAAAAGGAAAACAAAAGCACACACACACACACACACACACACACACACACACACACACACACAAAATATAGAAAGTAGGCTTTTTATTGGCCAAATACTCCTGAGCATGGGGCCTTGCTCTAGAGTGGTTGACATATCCAGTGCCACTCCAATGGAAAAACAAGACAAACAACAACAACAAAACTGAATTCCCCTTCACAAACAGTGGTTAGGCAGTGGTAGCACATACCTTTAATCCTAGCATTCTGGAGGCAGAGATCCATCCAGATCTCTGAGTTCAAGGCCACCCTGGAAACAGCCAGGCATGGTGACACACACCTTTAATCCCAGGAAATGATGGCAGGAAGCAGAAAGTTATATAAAGTGTGAAAACCAGGAACTAGTGTCTCTTAAATTTTAGGCTTTTTAGCAGCAGTTCAGATGAGATCCATTCCGATGAGGACTCAGAGGCTTTCAGTCCAAGGAAACAAGATAAGCTGAGAAGTTGGCAAGGTGAGGTTAGATGTGGCTTGTTCTGTTTCTCCGATCTTTCAGCGTTCACCCCAATACCTGGCTCCCCTGAGTATTTTATTAATAAGACCTTTTAAAATTTGTGTTACATTTGTTTATCTGTATTTTCATATGAAGATTAAGATTGCTTTTGAAGGACTGGAGGGATGGCTCATTGATTAAGGGTACTGACTACTGTTCTGGAGGACCTGGATTCAATTCCTGCACCTACATGGCAGCTCTCAACTGTCTGTAACTAAAATTCTAGGGGATCTGACATCCTTACACAGAAATATATGCAGGCAAAACACCAATGCACATAAAATAAATAAATCTTAAAAAGATTTAAAAAAAAAGATTGCCTTTGTTTTCAATTTCTCTGAAGAACTGTGTTAGAATTCTGATGGGCTATGTACTGAATATGTTGATTGCTTTGGATACAATGGCCATTTTTACTATATTAATCTCATCTGTCCATGAACATAGGAGATCTTTCCATCTTTTGATATCTATGAATTCTTTTCTTTAATGTTTTAAACTTTTAATCATACAGGTCTTTTCACTTGCTTAGTTTTTCCAATATACAATTATGTAGATATATGTATATAAATATATACATACATACGTGTGTGTGTGTGTGTGTGTGTGTGTGTGTGTGTGTGTGTGTGGTGTGAACTACTATTTCATTCTTGGCCTCTGGGCTATCTAGTCTCAAGTTCTTGTTAACCCAAGCAGTGTTGGCTATGGGTTATATCTTGTAGAGTGGGCCACAAGGCAAATCATGTATTGATTTCTTAATCCCATAAAATCTGTGCCACCATTGCCTTTACATATCTTGCTGGTAGTACAGCATTGTGGATAAATGGTTTGTGGCTGGCTTGGTGTTTATATTTCTCCTTTTATAGTGTGCTAAGTTCTGTCTTGTACCAAAGATGCTACATAGAATGAATACCCTTATATAGGCACTACCTCAATATCTCCATGTTCAGTGAGTTATATAGGTGTTGTCTTCAGCAAAAGAACCTTACTGTCAGTTTGTGGAGAGCAAGCTATAGTCCTGACATCAGCCTGTATTTGGGAGGATTCCTGTTAGTTCCCTTGGACCAATAAGTCAATTAGATGTAACCTAATCCTGGTACTAGAATCTTTGTTAGATGACAAGAAATGACCAGTTGGAACTCTGTCTCCCCCATTACTTGGCAAATTAATTTTAATCTTCATATATGTATAAATTTTAGGAAGGTTTTTCAGTATTAGATTTTTATGCTACCCTGTGGTAATATATTGTGTACCCTAATAAACTTGCCTGAGGATCAGTGGTCAGAGCCAGCCACTAGATTAGACATTGAGGCCAGACAGTTGTGGCACCCACACTTAATTCTATCACTTGGGAGGCAGAGATCCATCTGGATCTCTGTGAGTTCAAGGCCACCCTGGAAACAGAGCCAGGGAATGATGGCACACACTTTTAATTCCAGTGCTGGGATGCACACAGACCATTAATCCCAGGAAGTGATGGCAGGAGAAAGGTATGTAAAGCATGAGGAAACAGGAACTAAGGCAGTCCAACTGAGATCCTTTTGGGTGAGGATTCAGAGGCTTTCAGTCTGAGGATTGTGGAAACAGGACTGGCTGAGGAGTTGGTGAAGTGAAGTTGGGTGTGGCTTGCTCTGCTTCTCTGATCTTTTAGCTTTCACCCCAATATCTAGCTCTGGGTTTTTTTTTTTTTATTATAAGACCATCTTAGATTTGAACAACAATACCCCTCACATGACCCTTAATTATAACCATATCTCTGGTTATTCCCTCCAACAGCCCCATCCCCTCCACCCATGTTTATCTAGTCTATTTCCCTTTCTAATATAATCTAGCAGTTTTCTCTAGTACCTTAATCTGTACCTACCCTCTGTGGTTCTATGAGTTATAGCCTAGTTATCTATAATTGATTTAACAGCTAATATCCACATGTAAGTCGATACATGCCATATTTGTCTGTCTGGGTCAGGGTTACCTCACTACAGATGATTATTCTCTATTTCCATTTGCCTGCAAATTTCATTATGTCATTTTCTTTAACGTTTAAGTAATACTCCATGGTGTAAATGTATCACATTTTCTTTGTCTATTCTTTTTTTGAGGGACAATTAGGTTGTTTCCAATTTTTGGCTATTGTGAATAAAACAACAATAAGCATGTTTTAGCATGTGTCTCTGTGGTAGGATTAAGTACCTTTTAGGTATGTTTCCAAGAGTAGTATAGCTGGAAATGAGGCAGATTGATTCCTATCTTCCAAAGGAACACCACACTGATTCCATAGTGGCTGTATTAGTGTTCAATCCAACCAGCAATGAATGAGTGTTCTCTTTACTTCACATTCTTGCCAGCATGAGCTATCATTTGTTTTTTGGGTTTTTTTTGATAGTCTAAAAGAAGAAAAGAACAATGTAGTGATAAAATGACTCCTGATTATATTTTGCTATATCATATACCAATGCTTTGTTCAGCCATCATCCAAGAAGCCTCTTGCAGCAGATGGGAACAAATACAGAGACCCACAACAAGACATTATGCAGAGAATGAGATATCTTGGAACACTCAGACCCAAATGGGTTGTCTCAATCCAATCCTTCCCATCAGACCTCAGGGAGCCCTTGGATCAGGGACAGTGTAAGAGCCAGAGGGAATGAAGGACATCAAGAAAACAAGGCCACTTAAATTTATATGAGAAAGTTCATATGAACTTACAGACACTGATGCAGCATGTACAGCACCTGCATAGGTCTCCATCAGGTCTGTACTTATACATGGCTTCCAGTTTACTGTTTTCAGGGGATTCCTGAGTGTGCAAATGAATGGGTGTCTGACACTTGTACCTTCTTTTGGGCATTTTTTCTTCTCTTGGTTTATCTTGTCGAACTTTGATGTGATAGATTTTGTTTTATCACACTATATATTATTTTATTATATTTTTAATAAATAAATAATTAATACACGAATGAAAACCTTGCTGTTAAAGTAAGAGTTATCAACTAAACTGTCATTCATACCTGATGTGGTAGGAAAAATTAATTTTTCCAATGAAGTGACACTGGTTATATCAACCATTCCAGGGCAGGCCTCATGTTCATGAGTAGTGGACCAATATAGAATGGAGTTCACAGGCTTTTTTGTGTTTTTATTTGGTTACAGTTTGGTGGGTTTTATTTTGTTGTATTGTTTTCTCATTTTGTTGTCGTGTTTTATTTTCTTGTTTTGGGGGGGTTGTTATATTGTAGTTTTGTTTGTTTGTTTAAGGAAGAACTTAGTGTTGAGGTTATAGGGAGGGGAAGAGTATATTGAAGAACTTAGGGGAGGGGGAAATATGATAAAATATTTTTAAATTTAAAAACATTAATAAAACTTCTAATGAATGAAAAGAAAGATATGTAATGTTTTCCATGATTCTTTTCTCAGTCTGTTTTTCAGCGGTGTATAGGAAGATAATTGATTTTATTGGGTTAATTTTGTATCCTGCTTTTTGTTGAAAGTTTTTCATCACATGTTAATGTTTACTAGTGGAGAATTCGGAGTCATTTTTGTATGAAATTATATAATCTACAAATAAGGATACTTTAACTTCTTCCTTTTCTATTTCTATCCAGCAGACCTCCTTAAAATACCTTATTGCCTTCAATTCTATAGAGAGTAGGTATGAAGACAGCAGTCACCTTTGCCTTGTTCATGGCTTCAGTGGAAATGCTTTGTATTTCTCTTGGTTTAGTTTGATGTTGAATGTGGGCTTGCTGTACTTTTCCATTATTATGTTGATGCACAACCCTTATATCATTGATTTTTTTAGGACTTTTATCATGAGGTATATTTTATCAAAGACCTTTTCTGCATCTAATGGCATGATTATATGATGTTTGCTTTCCAGTCTGTGGATGTGGTGGATTGATTTCTGTATGTTGAACCATACCTGCGTCTCTGGGATGAAGCAATCTTGGTCATGTTGGACATTCTTTTTGAGGTGTTCTTGAGTTTTGTTTGCAAGTATTTTATTACCAATTTTTGCATCTATGTTAATGGATATTAGGTTGTCGCTTAATCATTTTTTTTTGTTTTAGGGCAATAGTGGTTTGATAAAAAGAGTGTATAAATGTTCTTTTGGCTTCTATTTCAAGAATAATTTGAAGAACATGTGTGTTTTTCTTTGAAGGCCTAGAAGAATTCTGCACTGAAATTATATGACCTTGGGATTCCTCTAGTTGGAAGACTGTATTTATTGCTTCTATTTCACTAGGTCTGTTTAAGTTTTCATTTGATTTTTATTTAACTTTGGAAAGTTGTTTATATGACAATCTGTGGTGAAACTTTACTCAGCTATTGTTTGGATTCTTTTGAGTGGAGTTTTCACAAATATTGTCATACAGGTGATGTGGAAATGGAAATGAAACAAAATACTCCAACATTTCTAGAGAAAACATACACCATTGACTCTACTGAGCCACACATACTGTGGTTTCTCCTTTGTTTGAGCAGATTTAGAGAGAACTCAGCTTTTAACTGAGTAAACTTTCACTAAAATGTTTGCTTTCTACATCTAACAAATGCTGAACATTCCTGTCCCTAGGTTCTTTTATGATGGCCTGGGACATGGGATTTGTAAACCACATAAACTATTTATCCACAAATTGCTTTGGTTTATGGTGTTTATCACATTTGTCACAGCAATAGAAAGGACACTAAGAAAATACATGAGAAGTCAGTGGTCTTGTATATGGACAATACCAGCAACTAATTTCTTTACAAGGCTTGCTCTTGAGAAATTTTTCATTATGTATGCCTCTTGGTCAATTAAACTCATGACATTGACTTTGCCAAACTAAGACTCAGTCTACTTACTTTGCCCCAAGGAAATAAAAAAAGATTTTTTTCCAATGGGAACTGTTCATCCAAATGAGGATAACCTGCATTATTCACCTCCTTTGTACCCTTGCAGTCCCCTATCAACTAGCTGAAGAAACCTTGAGAGCCTTTGTATTTTCCTTTGAAAGACAAGTAGGTTCTTCTGTGTTTCTGTGTTAATATTTTGAGTAATGTGAGTGCATAAACATTTGGATACTGTGCAAAAACATCTACTTTAAGTACCCAGGAAAAGATCAGTGGGCTTTATATTTATTACACATACAAAACAGAACCTATACATATTGAAGTGAGGATTCCAAAGAACGAAAGGACCTAAAGTGGGAAAACACAGAGAAATAACAGCTGTAATGTGAACAGCCACCAATTGTGATCATCAAAAAGAACAAGATAAGCATTTAAGATAGAAGAGAGAGTATAAAACATCAGAAAGGTGGACACTAGTACAATGTTCTGGGTTTCTCTGGACTCAGAGGAGGTTTAGGGGGGATCAGCATGCTACAGATGTGTTGAACCTGTTGCTTGTGTCTGTAAAGAATGACAGTCATGGAGGTGCTGCACCAGGTGATGAGCACAGAAAACAAAACTTCAGGAAACACCAGAATTGCTGCATATATTCTACAATGTTATCATAATCTTCAATTGAACAGAATTCAAAATCTCTTCTCTCCCTTGTCATGTTTTTGCTAATCCTTTTTGTATGCACGTACAAAAGGAAAATGAAACTTACCACAATGTGCAGAAACCAGCAGAGAGAAATGTAGATGTCAATGGATTTTGCAGTTTCAACTTTAAGATTTTTTTTAAAAACATATTTCCCCTAGGTTTGATGGTGATGGCCTGGTACACACTCAAGAGGCAGGTCATGCCAATAGACACTCTCCTGCTTACTCTGTCAAGACACAGAAAGTTTACATTCAAAATAATTTAAGAAATGCTTCAACCTAAAAGCTTCCATTGTATAACAGACTCTTTTAGAGAGAATGATCAAGGAATTGACTATAATTAGATGTGTGAGAATCAAGTCTTTGAATTTTATGATATTCTTATCGAAGTGAAGGATTAGATAGTGGGAAAAAGAGATAAATTGCCTAGATTCTGACTATAGTTTATGATGAGAACATTATTCCCACTGCTAAATCCCAGGAGTTCATTCTGTCTTTTGGCATGATTTTATTTTAATTATGGAAATAACCATTGTTATGATTAAAATGCTCCTTAAATATTTCTTATTCTGGTCTAAAACTTGAGCATTGTCTCAGAGATCCTGGGTAACATAGCAAGAAAAACACTGAAAAATGTAATCATTTTTTAGGTAAAAGAGAGCTTTATATGTTTCTATGAGATTGCTGAGTATATTATAGGTAACATTGATTTTGACAATTCTAAATTGAACTCACATAAAATTCCATTTTTTTTCAATCATCTATTCTGTATGGTTCTTGGATCGTTTCTACCACCTCTTTAACTGTGATCCCTGAGCCTTGTGAGGAGGGTTATAATACAGATGTCCCATTTAGACCTTAACCCTGCACAACTTCATAATCTCTGCTTCTTGATCACCTGTGGATCTCAGTGTTGCTTGTCATGTACTGCAGAAAGAAGTGTTTCTACTGACAGCTGAGAGTTGTACTAATTTATGGGTATAAAAGTAAGCCATTAGGAGTTTGTTTGATACTATGCCTATGTAGCAGATTGATAGTTTGTTCTCCACTAGCAACTATGACCTGCCTAGCCACAGATTCTTGCATCAATTAATGGTGCCAGGTATGGGTTTAAACTTATGGAGTGTGCCTTAAAATCAAGAAGAAAGTGATTGGTTACTTCCTTGATGTTCATTTAACTTTTACACCGGTGGGCATATCTTGCTAGGCTAGTCATTAATGTGGTCCTCAAGATTAATAGCTGGGTAAGATTAATGATTAACTTTTTTTCCTTTGGAAGCATGCATATCACTCCAGTACAATGAAAGCTACCCAAAGGGAATGAATCTTCCAGGTTTGTGCCATCATTATTTCTCCATGTTCCAACACAAGCATGTGGTGTCTTCAGCATAGAAAGTACCTGATAAGGATGAGTCGATGTTATTCTGGGGGGTCGCAAATTGAAAGAAAACATTATCTTTATTTGGTATAGAATTGTATGATAAATAGAGTCTAGTGAGACAAATAGATCTCTGTGCTAATTGTTTGTCTAACTTCAGTAGAAGGTTATATCTGTCTTTATGGGTAATGAAAAAGTAAGAGCCTCTCCAAGATCTTTTTTTCTTTGAAACACTCACAAGAAACTTACAAGAGTCTTGGTAATTATCACTTGCAAAATAATTAAGAAAACTTCTTGGCCCCCAAAGCCAATGCTGTCATTACTACTGCATTTGAAATGAAGATTGCAGTTCTGAAGGGAGATGAGGTCACAGGGCATTAGACCTTTATATAAAGATTGATTTGCTAATTTCCCCCATATCTCTGTCTTGTGTGATGTCCGATCTCCACTGTGATCTCACTGTCCTTGATTACTATTCCAAATCACAAAATAATGTGACTTGAAGTTACTTGAGAATTATAGTAATTATGTTATTCAGAGTTCTAGCTTTAGATTTAATAAAGAAAACTGAGCACAGGCTGTTTGAAGATATGTCTTGCATAACACTATTGAGCATAAATTTATATAACTTTCATTCCTAAAGCCTGGAAATGTTCATGTTTTTCAAGCCTTCATAGTCTCCACAGAGAATTATGAATTTAGACAGACATTTATGAAGCATCATCTAAGATCTTATTTTGATAATGACAGTAATCACATTTTCTACACTTACCCTCTATCCATATTGCAGAATGTGAAAAAGGAAGAGGATTGTAACAGTGATTAATAGATTGCCACTTCTTTTTTTAGGTTTCAATTTAGTTCTAGGAAGCTTCCTTTTTTCTTTTAGAATATTGATGTGTCAATTTTATTCTATTAAAGTTAATATGGATATAGTAGATAATATTTTAGATATATCAACAAGATTTTTGAGACTATAATGTCTAATATACCAACGTGAAATTAAGACAGTTTATAAACTTTTCTGATCACTACTCTGATCCAAAGAAATCACTGGGAGATAATCCCCATACTGGAATTCTATCTTATGCTGTTTTCATCCATCAAAATCAGAAAGAATTATTCCCATCATATTCATGAGTCATAGAGAGACACTTCCTTCAGGAATCCTCTTCACACAATGAAAACTTTAGTATGTACTTATCATGATAATACTAGATTTCATTTGATGTGACCCAAGTGCATGCTATTGTTCACTACCAGTGTCTCTGAAAAGTAATGTCAGTCAGTGAAAATTGGCAGAGTGACTTTAGGGGTTGGGGAATAGTAATGGTCCTTCTGACTCAGAGTGATAATAGGGGTTTGGGAGTTTTAGATCTTTTCCCTTTCCATTTAAAGACAATGAAAATGGATTTTAAAAACAAGATAGTGATTCTGTCTCGCCTTTCCACAATTCCTTTAATATCCTCACCACTTTTGCACCCACCAAAATCTATACTCTATCTCGCATTAGAATATAAAAAGACATATGAAAACAATAATATAACATAAGGACAAACAAATCATAATAAGACAAAACAAATAGAGAAAAAAGAGCCAAAGGAAAAGCACAAGGGAATACAAATGGACAAAGAGACACTCACATTCATGCACACAGAAATCATATAAAAACACAAAACCAGAAACTGAAAGGAACTGAAAGTATCTATTCCCTCTCTGCACTGAATATAAGTTGAGATCCTTATACTTAGTTCTCAAAAAAGAGAGTATGTCATTCCCATGTATTCTCTTTCCAAATGTCTCTGTGTTCCTTATAGCTCTCAGGTTGCAGCATTTTCCATTGATTAAGCATGATTTTTCTGTCCTCACAGATTTGGTATGAATGACTGATCAGCACCATTTCTCCATGTGTGTGCATTTATTTTAGCAAGCCAAGACTCCACTTAGGTGAATTACAAAGCTGCAAAGCATGGTGGGCTTTCAACTATCTCCTGTAAGATTCTCTGTATCATAGTGAATGCCATTTGTACTTATTTCTTTATCTAGTGGGGTCCAAAGTATCATGAAGTTTAACATACATTATAAAGTTAAACAAAGATTCAGTGAGCATCACAATGAAAGCATAATAGCATCATCATTTCTGTTTATATTTATTTCATGCTTGGGATCCTGATGAGATCTTATGGCTCCCTGACATTTATCTTGTAGAGATACTAGCAGTCCTTCCCACATATTCAGCACAATGACAGCTCATTTAATTTCATTATATTTACTTTTAAAATAATTATTAGTGGGGTATGTTTATATGTGTATGTCATGAAGAAAGAGAAAGAGTGAAGAGAGAGAATAGATTAGCTTTCAAGATAGCATTTTGTAACTGGTTATTTGAATCGCATTGTTTAATGCATGATAATAAAGATTTTTATGAATGAATAAAATTTGCAAATTCTTAAAAATTGTTGTCATTTATGATTAATATTCAGATAAAATATATTCAGAATGGATTTCTGCCCTTGTGAACATCTTAGTCTTATGAATGAATTCTTAGTCTTCAACATGAGTGGAAAATTGCAGTTTATGCTAGAGGTGTGGAATTAAGTATCCTTTCCATTTGCAGCCATTGGCCATTGCTTCTCCCAGAATAACAAGGCTCTATTTTTAAGCCAGAATTTACAAACATATATATTGGGAATTTTCTGCATATATATATATATATATATATATATATATATATATGTGTGTGTGTGTGTGTGTGTGTGTGTGTGTGTGTGTGTGTGTGTATTAAGATTTCAACAAGCCGGGCGTTGGTGGCGCACGCCTTTAATCCCAGCACTTGGGAGGCAGAGGCAGGCGGATCTCTGTGAGTTCGAGGCCAGCCTGGGCTACCAAGTGAGCTCCAGGAAAGGCGCAAAGCTACACAGAGAAACCCTGTCTCGAAAAACCAAAAAAAAAAAAAAAAAGATTTCAACAAACTCAATCAAAGTTAATTATATTAAAATGACTTTTAGTTGAGACTGAATCTTACTATGTTGCACACTGGGTTTGCAAACTCAAGCTCAAGTGATTCTCACCCATAAAGAGTCATGATTACAGAGCAATCAAATTCATCACTTTTCTCAGAGAGGTTCCCTTGGCACCATTAAAGGAAGATATACTGAGTAGTAGAATGGACTCAAAGAATTAAGCAATAGGAATAGTATTCTTATCACAGACTGTGGTTGGAATTGTGGGAAATTTCTCCCTTCTTTCTCACTGTCTAGTTTATTACTACAATCAAAAATCACTGAAGTCTACAGAATTGATTCTCACACATCTAATCGTTGCTAACTCTTTGATCAATCTCTCTAAAAGAGTACCACAAAAAATGGTAAATTTTGTGTTGAAATAGTTCTTCAATGATTTTGGCTGTATACTTGTTTTTTATATTGAAAGAGTTGGGAGAAGCATGTCCATAGGCACCACCTGCCTTTTGAGTGACCAACAAGCTACCATTATCAGCCCCCGGAAGACATGTTGGAAGGATCTGAAAGTCAAAGCTCCAAAATATATTGGCCTCTCTATTTCTCTTGATTGGGTCACATACATGATGATAAATTTTATTTTCCCTGTGTATATTCATATCAAAAATATTGGCAAAAATATGACCATATAACAAAATTTTGAATACTGTTCAACTCTGGGTTGAGATAAACTTGTAGATTCACTTATGCAGGATTACTGATGTTTCCGAAGTCCTGTTTTCTGTTTATGGTGTTCTCCAGTGGCTCCATGGTTGTCATTCTCTACAGACATAAGCAGCAGGTTCAATATATCCATAACCCTCATGCTTCTACCAGAATATCCCTAGAATCCAAAGCCACCGAGAGAATTCTGATTCTTGTATCTATCTTTCTAGCATTTTATACACTCTACTCCATTTTACAAAGCTTTGTTGCTATTTTATATAACCCCAGTTGGTGCCTGGTCAACATCACAGCCATTATATCTATGGGTTTTCCTACTATTTGCCCCTTTGTTATGAGATGTGATTCTACTGGATTGCAATTCTGCTTTTCTAGGTAAGGAGTACAAAATCCCATAATTTAATTTTGCATGTATTGTTGCTAGAGTTTTCCTGCCTGGCCCACGGTCAGGATAAATCTCTTTCACCTGCCAGTCCCACAGCCGCTCAGACCCAACCAAATAAACACAGAGACTTATATTGCTTACAAACTGTATGGCCGTGGCAGGCTTCTTGCTAACTGTCCTTATATCTTAAATTAATCCATTTCTATAAATCTATACCTTGCCACATGGCTCGTGGCTTACCAGCATCTTTAATGCTGCTTGTCCTGGCGGCGGCTGGCTGGCTGTCCTCCTTCTGCCTTCCTGTTCTTTTAATTCTCTCTGTTAGTCCCATCTATACTTCCTGCCTAGCCACTGGCCAATCAGTGTTTTATTAGCAACACATTTGCCATACAGAACATCCCCCAGCAATGTATATTTTGTTTGTTTGTGTGTTTTTGCATATATTTTAATGTTCAGTCACTTATCCAGTTCAATATCAACCTAAAACGTTATGAGGTAAGACACCATTTTATGTTATGCAAAGCATCACATGTTTTTGAGTTTTGTCCTGCTCAATATGCTTCTGGTATTACTATAGAAGAGCAGCATCAAGTTACTGCATCCAGGTCAAATAACACCTGTGTCATCTTGTGTGGTATTTCTTGAGGAAACTCCAATGGGCCATATCTTAGCTTTTTATGTTAACTTTGATACAGTGCTTGACAAAGAATTCTATGTATAAGAGGAGTTTTCAATTTAGAAATGCAGTTAATAATGTGTGGTAGATGTTACAGTTTATAACTTTTCACGAACTTCTCATGTATGTTTATGTCCTATATACAGATTTTGCTGTACATTTTGTCATTATTGTGTCCACTAGATCATTGGAAGACAGACATTAACAGATCTGGGTGACAGATGGTATCCTATACAATGAAAAGATGTGACCATCTCCATCCAGGGCAAATTGTAGGACAGGCCTCCTAATTTTTATCTGTAGAAAACTGTTTTTTCTTAGTTTTTCTAACCTAGAAGATACATAATTTTATATCTGTCTCTAGCATTTCTTGCCATTGACATTGGAAATAGTGACAGTAAGGAACCAGTATTCATTGGAATGTTCATATTGTGTGTTAGAACCCACTTAATAAACAACATCATATTCATGGAATCTTAGCTTTTCTGTCAATATTTATTGAAGTGATAAAGACTAATAATCCCAAATTTTCACAGATCCTGAAATTAATTACTGCTGTGATTCCAAGCAAGACAGGTAAAACTTTAATGATCCATGCAAAGTAGTACTTACTACTATCTGAATCATATCATGTTTAAATATTTCATCTAGGCTATATTCTTGGGACAATCAATTAATCTGTATTACAATGCAGAGGTTAGTTTTCCAGAGAGTTTGGGACATTGGTAGGGTAAATGCTTGGGTTATTAGGCATTATCATATTAAAAACATCAGCATGTCAAGGATGTGAAATTAGTAGGGTAAAATATGAGCTTCAAATGTTGAAACTAAACATGGATAACAGCTATTTATGTATAGACTACATTTTAAATGAATATCACATTTTGTTTATGAGAGAATGGATATGAGAAAAAGAGGCCCAGAAATGAGTAGAGTGATCGAGGCAACATTTAAATATGGTGTCTTTGATACTAGAGAATTGGTTAAGTATGCTATATATCCTGTAAATCCAGAGGACTATGTTCCATAACCCTATTTTGGATCTCCAACCACAGATAGTCCAGGAACCAATATATACACCAGGATTGTTTCAAAGTATACATACACAGCTAATAGAAGAATATAAACTATCAACTTGTAGCAAAATACAAAAATGAAAATGAGTAATAAAATAAAAGTGATGTGACCTTCCCATGTTTCTTGGTTTCTTGAACTTTTACTTTAGTAAACTCTTTCACAGGTACACAGCTCTACTCATGGTAGAGTTTGGATGTGATCTGGCTATGGTGCACTGTATTCTACTTCCTGACTCTGGTTCAAGACTTACCTAGAGTACAGAGATCACCTCCAGTAGAACAAGCCACAAAACCACACTCCAACCCTAGCATCCTCCATTGGGCCAGGATTGTTCTAGTCAGGTACTCAGGCTTCCAAACACAAGTCTTACAAGGATATATTATTCAAACCCTGATAATGAAAACAAAATGATTCTTCTTGAACCCTGATGGGAGTGATGGAAATTGGGAGCAAGGATATAAAAGAGTCTGTGGATTATAGTGGGCATCAGGGGAACAAAAGAGACCAGGAGAAATCTCAGGCATTATAGACCCATGGGTCAGGGTCAGGGATAAGTAACACACATTAAACTCATAGGGAATTGACAATGCTGCAAATGTTCAAGAGCATTACATACCAGGTTTTTGAGCCAAGAGAACACAGCAAATGAGCTGATATGTTTTAATGGGGACAAATATAAGGTGAGAAATTGCCAGATGGAATGGTGTTTGATGGAGTTTTCAAGCATGAATGAAGATTAAGAGGGTCAGGACTGATGTCCTTTGAGTAGAGGAAACAAGAATATCAGCCACATAATCCTAAGAGCCACCAAGATATGAAGTAGGAAGTCAGCTGATATTAGCAAAGCCATTATCTGGAAAAAGTTATGGACTTTTTCAGAGGAAAGCCAAGATTCAAGAAGTCTTGGTGATATTGGCTTTTTAATGTATTAGCTGTATCCTGCAATGAATTTCTTGTGTGCTATTGTAGTTTCCCCATATGACTCTTCCTTCAAGAACTTATAAGAGTGTGATTGATCATTAATTGGGCACAACTTCCCCTATACATTTGGGGATAATTGGATAAATTTCCCCAGCTGTATTTATTCTTCATGAGCATACATCTGGCCGGGGCCATTCTTTGGACAAAAGTATTTCAACAAAGGTACTTTTTAATCTAAGGACAAACTGCACATAGATAAACATTAGCTCATCTCGCCCACAGAAAGAGAAAATAACCACTAACAATTAAATCCTCTACCCCTTACTTTCACCCCAGTTTATTTACACAAGACCCTAAATTAAGAGATTTACTGCTCACATTTCTGGGATGGTGTCTTAGCCACCTGCTAGTTACTGAATTAAGGTAATTATTTTCCCACTGACCCAAGGAGATTTCTGACAAGGCCAGGCAGATGACAGGTGCCAAGCTTTGTTTCTTATGCAAATTAAGCTTTAACCCTCTCTTCTTTATCTCAGCCTGGTGCTATTCCTAGATTCCCTCCTTAGCAATAACTCATAGAAAAATGCTTTTAATAACCAAATGCTACACGCTATGACATAGGTTGAGTGGGGACGGGAGGAAGTAGTGTCTAAGAGTAAAAGACAGTTTGTAGCCGTAAGTTTCTCCAGTCCTGCCCAGCCTTGTGGTCAGGACTAATCTCTCCAACTTGCGTCCTGCCACTTGGTCCCAAGTAAACACACAGAGGCTTATATTATTTACAAATTATATGGACTATGGGTCAGGCATCTTATAACTCAACTCATTTCTACTAATCTATATGTTGCCATGTGTCCATGGTGTTACTGTCTGCTGGCATCTTTTTGCTCCTTGGGCAGCAGGCAGGTGTCTCCTCAACTCTGCCATTCTTCTCTCTGTATCTCTGCTTGAATTTTCAGCCTGGCTGTAAGCTTTCTTGCCATAGGACAAAACAGCATTATTTATTATCCAGTGGGAGCTACACATATTTACAGCATACAGAAAGACATCCCACAGCAACAGTTTCACTTTACTAGTAATTTATACTGACATACACAGACTCCTAACATTTTACCTAACCACTTCTAGATTATAGTTTGAGAACATAAATTACTTTTTAGAATTCCATAATTGATCTCAGCCTTTAGTTAACCCTACCAGAGAACTCCCCTTTATTCACTCTCCCTTTGGGTTGTTATTTGAAGCTGAGAATTATTGCTCTATGTGGGGATCTTATCATCTCTCTCTGTGACCCTGAAAACTTCAAACCTTGCATTGCATTGCCAAAGAATTACTGCTTGTGTATATATATACAAGTTTTCCCACAGCACTTGTGAAATTGAATTAGAAGAACAATGTGAATGGACTAAAGAACTTAGTGTGCTTATATTCCCTCAATATCCCTAAGTTCAGATTCTCAGCTGGTTGGTAGATTCTTCCATGGACTCTGGGAGAAAGCAATAGGAGTGGTACCCCTGCTGCTTTCAATAACATAATGGTGAGGAAAATGATGCATGGACTAGAATGTCTGCTTGGAAGTCAGGGATGGTAGTGGCATTTGAATTTCTAAAGGTCAAGATGTTGGGCAATGAGAAATGTAGTCAACAGAACACTTTTTGCATCATGGAGTGTAGTGGGAAGATTTCTCCAGTCCCACCCAGGCCTGTGGTCCTGCAGCCACTTATAAAATAATCACTCAGAGGCTTCATATTATTTACAAACTGTATGGTATATGGCATGCCTCTTGGTAGCTTGCTCTTATATCTTAAATTAACCCATTTCTATTAATCTATGTTTTGCCCCGTGTTCTCTGGCTTACTGGTATGCTGGCATGTTATTCCTTAAGCAGGCTGGCATCTTCCCAGACTCCACCTTTCTCTTTCCTGTATCTCTCCTTTCCTGTCTGCCTCTAAGCTGCCTTGCCATAGGCCAAAACAGCTTATTTATTAACCAGTGGGAACAACATATATTCACAGCATACAGAAAGACATCCCCTAGCAGTGGATTCTCATTTCATTGAACATGACATATTTTTTGACTTTATTTATTTATTTTTTTAAATTACACTCATGATATTAATCACATTAGTGGTATTCATAGACTACATTTGCAGTATTCATTCAATTATATATAAATATATATATATATATATTTAATTTTAAATGCCGAATGTCATTCATTGAAGGGGGGAGGAGGTCTTAAATACAGGCTTACAGCACAACGGGAGGACCCCAGAGGGCAGAAGTTCGCTACTGATGTTTTACATCTTGCTTCTAATCTGTTAATGCCCATTATTCAGGATACACAGACAAGGAACTTCCCTTAAGCATTCAGGAGGGTGGAACCTGGCAGGGAATTAGCATAGGGAGAATATCAAGGTCATGGTCCACAAGCAAGGCAACAGTTACCCAAAACGGGGGCCAGGACCCTACAGGTCCCCCTTTTATTAAAAAATGAGCTTCTGACTTGGGTTGCATGGGACATCAGCAGGTCACCTTACCCGTCATGGAGACGCCTGCCCAGGCCACATAGGTGCTCTGTCTTAGGTTGGTGAGTGCCCCCCAGGCATTACCCATCTCTGAATACTCATTATCATACAGGCTCAATCATGTGTGAGCTGCAGAGTTAACTGCTGCCAAAGATCTCAAAGTGGCACTGGGCATGCAATCTGTGTGTTCGATACAGAAAAGACCAACAGAGGTCCTATCTCACCCATAGCCAGTAGGCTAAAGGCAACTGAGCCATTCCCTTCCTTAACGAGCCATACTGTATGTTGGTGTCCTTGTAAGATAGTATCCCAAAAGCAACTGGAACTTGAGTTTATAAATTTATAATTTTCAAAGCCAATCGAGATGTATATAACTACTGAATTAAATTTATCATGCCCAATAGAATGAAAGATTAACTAACTGTGGTAGCTACTTTTGTTGCCAGGGTTTCCATTGTGCTAGCTGTAGTAAGCAATTATGAAATGGTAATCCCAGAAAGAGTAGCAGTGGTGGGCACCATTGCTATAACGGCAAACAGTGGCAGCAGCAATGTCAAATTCTCTTCTGGATTGTGTGGACATCCACTGGCATGGATACAACTCCAGTATCACATACTGCCAAGGCCCATTTTTCTTGATCCCAGCACGATTTTAGCTGGCAGCTCTTCTGGAAAATCCAGTCTTATGGTTACAGTTCCTAGGCTTACATTAATGCTTTCCAAAGCTGGCAATATTGGGCTCTCAATCTCCATTGGCATCAGAAGGGTAGATTTTTTCATGAAGACCCATTAGGTCTCTGTCATGTTGGTCTTCAGCAGCAGCCATAGGGCGCTGAACATGACATATTTAAAGGATCCATCTGTGAAGTTAGCTGAAATAGCAATCATAGGGACTACAGAATTGCCTCTCCTCTGACAAAGATGCTTTACAAACTGCCAATGACTATAAGAACATTTTTCTAGGTTGGTCCCATGCACTGTGACAGTTGTGTAGCTTGGTCTGTTCATGGAGCTCTTAGTAGTGGGATCAGGACCTGTCCCTGGCACTTGAGCTGACCCTTGGGAACCTATTCCCCATGTTGGGTTACCTCATGCAGCCTCGATGCAGGGAGAGGAGCTTAGTCCTGCCTCAACTTGATGTGCCATGCTTTGTTGATGCCTATAGGAGGCCTGCCCATTTCTGCACAGAGAAGAAGAAAAGTGGATAGGGAGGATATTGGGGATTCAGGGTGAGGGCACAGGAGGAGAGGTAGGGGGAGAAATAGATATCAGGATGTAAAATAAATGAAAAAAATTAATAAAATAACAAAAAAATTTCCTCTCATATATTTGTGTGTTGAAGAGAGTAAAGTTCTGAGCTTCATACTTGAAATGGACATTTGAAATCATTCATGAAGGTTCTATGAGTGCTTGCTAAGTATGCTGTGTGACTTTGCTTCTCTCACAACCTTTCAAAATGGAACTCCGCTGTTCTTGTGAGATTGAAAGACTGTTCATGTTACTGTATCTAGCCAATTTTATTGTGTATTCTCCGAACAAATCTAACTGGTAACAACACAGCTTGTACTGAATACTTAATGTAGCAGTTTCCCATCATGATCCTGACACCCCTTGCTCCTGTTGAAAGGACCAAGCAGACACCATAACATGCTGATCAGTCTGCTCTCAGAGATCAGGTCTCAATTTCAGTTTCCTGAGACTTGAGCAAGCAGTTTCTGGGAGGACCATGAACAAAAGACATAGTCATTGCAGTAGCTCCCTTTCTGCATGTACTCTGACTGCTCAAGATTCAGTCAATTATTTACTGTCTAGGACCTCTCACCAACTTAGAGCTATGTGCATGAGTCAAGGACATAGCCTGGGACACTGAGTCAGCCCCCACAGTCAGTACATGCTAGGCCATCCAGCCTCCATAGCAGCTCAAGGACAAAGCCTATGACTTCTCTAGGCCTGCTGAAAAATGATTACTGTAACCCCCAACTAGTAAATTCAAAGGTCACATACCCTCACCTAATCATGATACAAAGGCTTGTACCACCCTGCTTGTGGTTTTTCCCTTCAAAATCCCCCCATTATGAGAGCTCAGGGCCATCCTCCTCCACCTGCTCTGTTGAGTGCTAGCATCAGATATTGGCTCTGTAGTGGTCTTGTTCAGGGGTCTGGAAACGCAGGCACAACACTATGATCCTTCCTTCTTCTCTTCAAGTCAATTCCAGGAGCTTGGCTGTGTGTCTCTGTATTAATTCCACCAGTCACTAGATGTAGGTTCTATGATGACAATTAGGTTAGACACCAATCTGAGTACAGGGGAAGGCTAGTTCAAGCACCCTCTCTGCCATTGCCATGAATCTTATCTGGCGACCTTGTTAGTTCCTAGTGATTTCCCTAGCTCTAAGCTGATCCAAGCTAGTGGGAGCTCACAGACTCTGGACTGATAGCTGGGGAGCCTGCATAGGATTGCACTAAGCCCTCTGAATGTGGGGGACAGTTAAGAGGCTTGATGTGTTGGTGGGTCCCCTTGCAATGGTACCAGGATTTATCTTGGGTACATGAACTGGCTTTTTAGAGCCTATTCCCTGTGGTGCAATGTCTTACTCAGTTGTGACACAGGGGCAGGGACTTGGTCCTGCCCCAACTTGGTATGCCAGCCTGTGTTGACTACCCAAGGGAGGCCTTACCCCCTATGAGGAGGGGGATGGGGTGGGATGTGGGAAGGGGAGGGGGAGGGAGTGGGAGAAGGGGAAGGAAGGGGAACAGGGGTTGGTAAAATAAAAAATGGTAAAAAAAATGTTTAATAAAAAAAAAAAAACATAGCAGTTTCCAAAAGCCATAGGAGTCACTCCAGCCTCCTGAATTGAAAGAAGCAATTCAATGAGAGGATGTATTCTCCTCACTTTATTGGTTTTCAGTATAGAGATTGTTTTTTAATTATGACTTTTAGCTTTCTGGAAATGTTTGTCCAGTTTTAATCTTCAAGGAGTCATTAGAAAAGAATCCTTATAAAAACCCTTTAGCCAGACACACATTTTGAAAATATTTTCTCCTAAAACATGATTAATCTGTTTCACTCTTTTAAGAGTATATTTTCTAGGGCAGTAATTTCCATCTGAAGCTTATTCATTGCTTTTGTTCTTGTGATGTGATAATGGATGAGTTGTGAGAACGTCCATGGCTATTCAGTACAATTTACTGACTGGAAAAATATAAACGGCCTGGTAGAGAGATGATGTTGTCTCTGTACCTGACTTGTTCTAGAGCTCTGTTCCTAATCCTGCTCACCCCTTGTCTTTCCCTATCAGTCTATATCATAGCTTGGAAAATACCTAATTATCTATGTTTCCCTTCTGCACAGTGAGTTTTCCATCCCTCCAGTATCCCACCTCTAGTGGTGTCCAATTTTAAGATGCCTAACACTTCTGTCCTCCTTCCTAAATCCTAGTGAATTGGAGAGCTTTTATAAATTGAGATTTCCAAGTCATCCTTCCCATCTCAGGCTATAGAGACTGAACATTCAAGGGCCTGGATGATCATTATTGTACACATTTAATGCATATAAGATATTACAGTATTTATACATTGTTCATTTTATATATGAAGTAAATGTTATATTTTATTAAAGTGAGTAGGGAAGTATGTTTTGTCCAACATTATTTTGAGGTGTGGGAAAAATCTTCAGAGGTCTCAGGTTCTTCTTCCTGATCTTCCCCAGAAGCTCTCCATACTCACCTGTTACTGTGTCCTCCATCACTTTTTGCCAACTCATAGGCATTTGTAGATCACAGGTATCCCCAAACCCTTTATCAATGTCTTGACTTGCTTCCTTCCATCTACCTAGAACTCTAGGCTGCAGGTAGAAAGATCCTATCTTCCAAGGTCTTTGCTGCAGTAGTGAATTCTTCCTGTTGAGCTGTATGTCTGTCAAAATAAACTGAGGGCAATTATAAAATGGCAGCTCTAAGGCCCAGTGTGTCCAATTCTGTGAAATGCCTAAGTTTGATCAATTCACATTTCTTGCAAACATCACACCCCTCACCATTCTTGAGAATCCACAACAGTGCTCTGTGTATATATTGCCTCCAGAAACATTCTTGCATGAACCCAGATGGTTCAGTGCTGTTATAAGAACTGAACACTTCTTTATTCCCTACCTCAGCCTATAAGTGTTCTCCATCTTTTCAGCTAAACTGCTTTTAGCTGAGGTGTACATTAGTGGTGGAGCACATGATTGGGGGAAATAATTTTAATTCATTATGTACAACAAAGTTGCTTGCATTCTGCTCTCCATCTCTTTTCCCTTGGCAAATTTTAACCACTCCTCTTTCCCTGAGAATTCTCTCAACAGTTTTCTGTGCTTCTAAATTATTCTCATGAATTATAGAATCTCAGGGATTTCTGGGAGCTGAGCACTATGGATGGGCAAAAAGTGTTGTTGGGTAGTGTGGACTGAGACTTTCTAACATTTGCTTTCTAAAACCCTCAAAGGGGCATGCTTATAGGAAGAAGTATAATGTTAAAGCTCCAGATATTTATGTTTTATTTGCTCAGCCATGAATGTTCTTTGTTTTTTAATTACTATAGATTGTTCTGTTCAATTCAATTCATTTAGAATGAGAAGATAGCCTGACCTTATGTGACATTTGATGAATACAGGTGAGTTGATTTGTACAGGAGCATTACATGCAATTCATTCAAAGAATAGGGCTGTGTTCAGACAGAATGTTACTTTTGGGGTAATGTTTATAACTTTTACTAGCATATATTTAGTGTGATTTATAGTTAATTTCTAATTGATTTCTTTTTTCTTTTCTTGTCTTGCTTTGACTTTGACACATGGTCTTCCTGGGTATACAGCTCTGGCTATGCTTGAACTTGTTATAGAAACTACACTGGTCTTGAACTTAGATATCTATCTGACCCTGTCTCGTAGTGCCAGGATCAAAGAAGTGTACCACCAAACTTGGCATTGATTCCTAATGCAGATTATGACATGTTTTTCTTTTACTGATACATCATTACATAATTATGAATTGCTGACTAACCTTGCTCTGATGAGTACTAGAAAATGGGGTAGCTATAGGATATGACAAGAAATAATTAACTTGATTTTTGGAGTAAGAGCCCAAAAGAGCCTGGAGTCCAATGGGACACAAAGTTCTTTGCAAGACTCTTACATAGCAGACACTGATGTGCCCTGTACCTACCTTCCTCCTCAGCCTTCAAGGATAGTGAAAATGGAAGAGGTTTGCCCAAGTACTTGGTTCCCCTAGAGACACTCACAAGGAACTCATGATTGTTTTTGGCAATTAGAAACTGGAAAAAAAGTTTCAGAGTTCTTCCTCCCAAAGCTAACACTGTCATTGCCACTGTGGGTGAAATGAAGATTGTAGTTCAGAAGGGACATGAGGTCATAGAGATCGAGATCTTTATCTCAGCTTGAGATGCTGTCTTCATCCACAGTGCTGACTATCAGGATGTCAGGAGCTGCAGACTGAGAGAAGGCTCCCGAAAAAGCAGGAGGCAAGTGAACATTTGTATTTCAGCCTTGAAGACAGATTAAAAAAAGAATGGAGATTTTGTAAGTGCTCAAATATGGAGAATGAATTCTGTGGTAAAAACAGATGTAGAGCAAATTCTGTCAGTGGAGATGAAGACTTTCTGTGCTCTGATAAAAGCAACTGAAAAGAGCTGTTTCCTGAGCTTGTACACCTAACTAATATTATGTAGTGAAATCTTTGAGCCTGATTTTTGGGGATGGTAAATAATGTTAAAATCTGATTCCAAATGTAATTAAGGTTTATAGTAATTAGGCCATTAATATTTCCTTGTAAGCATTTTACATAAATCATTGGTGAGTGTTTAGTATGATTATCATAGCTGATAGAATAATGATTTCATGTTTATAATAAAGACTGTAATAGAATAAGAATCATCTAATTCTGGAGTGCAGCATATTTTCTAGAGTAAAGAACATTATGATGTAGTACTGTATTCATGTCTGGGCTAGGAGCTGTGTCTAAGTCATTGTTGATGATTGCTGAGGTCACTCTCACTCTTGAACTAGAGAACACACTGTTGAAGGAAAGGTTACTGTCATTATGAAACTTGCACAGCTCTCAGTAAGCACAAATTTCTTGAGTCATTTCATTTAGTTTGCTGTTATAGCAATGCTACTCTCATCATTGGGATGTATTTTCCAGATTTCTTGTTTATGTTGAAACTGAGAACTTTGTGCCTGTTAGGCAAAGAAACAACCATTTGCCTACATTTATGGCTCATATTAATCTTTATAACTCAAATTTTTAGAGCACAGCTTTTATATTATACAGATTCTATTTTCTTTATACTTTTAAGATTGCTTAAAGCTTTTGTTGTATCAGTAAATAGTTAGATCAATCATAGCCATAAGTAAATATAAGCCTTGACCTGAAATTAGCAATATTTTTTCATGTAATTTGTGTGTACATATATTTGCATTCATGTTCTTGCCTAATTGAGTATATTTATGTGTGTCTAGAACACAATGTCAGTTGTTATTCCACAGATGACCTTTACCTTTTTATTATTCATCTATTTATTTTAAATATTGACACAGCCTCACTCCCATCTACCTCCCAAGTCCTTCTCCTCCATTCCCCCTGCCACCCTCTAATCTTCTCCTCTCCCATCTTTATGCTGGAAAGGGAAAGTCTACCATGAGTATCAATAAACCATAACATTAACAAGTTGCAGGGAAGCTCAGCACCTCCCCTTTTATTAAGACTGAGCAATGTGACCCAGTTTGAGGGGCAGGGTCCCAAAAGCCAGTAAAAGAGTCTGAGACAGCCCCTGCTTCCACTGTTAGGAATCCCACAAGAGGAACAAGCTACACAACTGTAACATATATGCAGAGTCCCTAGGTCAGTCTCATGCAGCTTCCCTGGTTATTGGTTCAGTTTCTGCAAGCCACTATGAGTCCAGGTTTGTTCATTGTGTGAGCCTTCCTATGGTGTCTTTGACAGCTCTGGCTCCTATAATCCTTTCTCTTCTTTTCCCTTGTTTTTAATTGTGAAAGATTCTTCCTGGCCTGGAACTGTATGAGTAGACTCAGTTGGCTTGTGAATGAACCCAGGAATCTTCTCATCCTATCTCCTCATTGCTCAGGTACAAGTGTGTACCACACAACCATATCTTTTAGTGTGAATTCTGGAAATTGAATCAATTCCATATTCACAGAATGCAGTGTACTGACTGAACTATCTTGCTATGACAGTAATAAATTAATTTCTATGACAGTATTTTATTACATATTAGCTTTTATGTTTTAAGAGTCAATGTTACATTGTTCAGCAATTCATTTGACTGATTCCACTGTTTTTGCCATGCAATGGCAAAATTATGTCTTGCAAAAAGTCAACACTGGGTCTATGTTGCTTTCATGAAATTGAGTTTTGACAAGGGAGGTCTCTATAGCATTGGATTACAAGTTAACACTGCATTGTTTTATAATGTCAGAAAGTTAGGATTCAATGACAAATTATGAATCAAGCTATGTATGAACTGAGAATTGAAAATGTTTCTTAAATAGCACTGTTGAGCCCAACACTACGGGTCTTGTTACATGAAGCCTTTTTATGTTCACATTCCTCAATTCTCGCTACTGCTCATAACTGTTATGAATTTTGACATCCTTGATGAAACATTCTCTAAGACCATGTCTTGACAATGAATGGAACACCATCTTTCACATGACACATTAATGAAAATCATAGATGTTATACGAACAAGATTGCAAATTCTGTTTTCAAGTTTTAAATTTAATTGCAGGGAGCCTCTTACCATAATAAAGCCTTAAGTTACTCCTTATCAGTGAGAATACATGACTTCAGTTGATGTGATAAATGTCACCACATTGAGTGCTCTTCTGCGGAATCTTAAACTCTTTAGAATCTAAAGACAAGTGTCACAGGAAACTGGCAGAATGATTCTAGGGATTGGGAAGTAGGAATGGTCCAGAGACTCTCAGGATGAAGAGGAAATGCTGGATGATATCTCTCTTCTGCATATCACCTCCTCCTTTTCTACACTGAATATGAGTTAAGGTCATTACACTTGGTTTTCCAACACGCGGTGTATCTCACTTTCCAATCACTGTCTTTCCAGGTGTCTACAGGTTTTGGCAGGTCTTATATTGGACATTTTTAATTGTTTCAGCATTATTTTCTTGTTCTGCAAGATCTGGCATGATGGACTAATCAGCACCATCACTTTGTGTGTGTTCAGTAATCACAGCAAACCAGGAACTCCATGAGGGTAAGTAACAATGATACCAACTGTGCTGGACTTTGAACTGACACCTGCAAGACTTCATATTCTGGTGAATTTCATTTATTGTACCTGTTTCTTTATCTAATAGAGACCAAAAATCAAGAAGTGTAAAATTTTCCTCTACATTACAAATGATTGATTGAACACTATGTTGTTTTAATTACATCCTCATCATTAATATTTATGGATGTTTCATGTTTGGCCTTACAACATGGGCCTTTGGTTCTGTAACATCAATCAAAAGAAAAATGCCAGCAGTCCTTCAGACAAATTCAAGGTACCTTTCTTCCAGCTTGCATTTCTTTTCACTAATAGTTTCTTTTAAAATATTTATTTGATGATATCTTTAGCACATGAGAGTGTGAAGGGGAAAATGAATTAGCATTAACTTTCAACATAACATCATTCAATTTGATACTTGAATCTTATGATCAGTACATTTTAAGCTAGGTAATAAATATTGTATTGCTTAAGCACTGAGAAATATGTACATTGTGGTTATAACATTTCATTATTTAAATTTAAACTTTTGATGATAAATCTCAGAGTGGATTTATTTTCTGGTGCAGATGTTTATATAAATCTCTTCTTTTCTCATATGAGTGATTGTCAAAGTTTATCCTTAAAATATACAATTTAGTGTTCTCTTCATTTTCAGAGAAGAGTCATTGCTTTTACCAGGGTAATAATGCTATGTTCTAAATGCTGAATATTCAACGAAAGACAATTGGGTATTTACTTTATAAATGTGTGCCTTTGCAGACTAAAAGCAGTCCTAATGAGAGTAATTATTTTTGCCAAAATATTTGGCATTTTAGGCTGAATCTTGATACACTGCACATATTGGCTTATTTCCCTGAACTCAAGTGATTCTTCCCAAATTGATATCCTAGGCAACAAAATGTTGAATTCATCATTTTGCTCAGAGATGTAATTGTTGTTATAACTTAAAGAAAAAGTTGTTAAATGACAAAATGGACTTGAGGAATTTTACAATAAGAATAATGTTCTTAGCACAAAGTACAGTTGGAATTCTGGGAAATCTTGCCCTTCTTTTAAACTATATAATTATTTACTATAATGAACATACATTGAAGCCTACAGATTTGATCCTTACACATTTAATCACAGCCAACTTTTTGATCATTCTCTCTAAAGGAGTTCCCAATACAATGGCAGCTTTTGGGATGAAACAATTCTTCAATGATTTTATATGCAAACTTTTTCTATATAGTCAAAGACTTGGCAGAAGCATGTCTATGGGAACAACATGCCTCTTGAGTGTCTATCAGGCTATCACCATCAGTCCCCATAAATCCTTTTGGAACAATTTTAAATTCAAATCGCCAAACTACATCAGTCTCTGTATTTCTTTCTGCTGGGTGCTGCACAGTGCCATAAATTTCATTTTCCCTGTGTTTGTACATATCAAAAGGAGTCATAAAAATGCAACAGAGAAAAGAGATTTTGCATACTGCTCCTCTTGGGGTCGTGATAAAATTGTAGAATTACTGTACACAACATTGCTGGTCTTCCCTGAAGTCTTGTTTTCTGTGCTCATGATCTGGTCTAGTGGCTCCATGATTACCATTCTGTACAGACACAAGCAGAACATTCAACACATTCGGAGCACTCAAGATTCCCTCAGAACCTCCCCTGAGGCTAGAGCCACACAGAGCATCCTGGTTCTGGTATCTTCTTATATAGCATTTTATACCCTTTCCTCTATATTACAAGGTTTCATTGCTGTTCTATCTAAACCCAATTTGTGGTTGATGAACATCACAGCCATTATTTCTATGTGTTTTCCCACTTTGTGCCCTTTTCTTATGAGTTGTAACTTCATTGTGCTCAGATTCTGCTTATTCAGCATAGGTAATATCAAAAATCCAGTAATTGTTTCATAGGTGTGTGGATTGTTTATTTTTGCATCTTATTTATTTGTTAATCACCTATGTCCATCAGAATATCAACATGAAAATGATGAGGGAGCCCTCTTATATGTATTAGGTAATTCCTCATAAGTATTTGGGTTTTGCAGCAACTATCCTTAATATTATCAGCACCAGAGCTGAATTAATAGAGTTGCTGCTATATTCTAGATAAATAACATTTATTTATTTATTTATTTATTTTTACTTTTTTTTGGTTTCTCAAGACAGAGTTTCTCTGTGTAGTTTTTGGTGCCTGTCCTGGATCTCACTCACCAGGCGGGCCTCAAACTCACAGAGATCTGCCTGGCTCTGCCTCTCGAGTGCTGGGATTAAAGGTGTGCACCACTGCCCCCAGTTTAGAGGTTTTTTTTTTTAAATTTTTTCTTATATACTAGTTCATTTCTTATATACTAGTAAAATTAATGAGTTTATCTCAGCTCTTCAAAGTCAGTTTCCGCAGTGTGGTTGACTATGTTATCTAAGCATAGGTTGAGTCTGATAGAAGCAAACACGGTGAAAACTAAGTGGTGGCTGATGTTAAGAAATAACTTTTTTAGATTTCTTCATGGCTGCTTTTATGCCTTATGCACAGATTTTGCTTTGAATTGTCTGTCTTATTTTGTGTTAAATAGATCATTGGGAGACAAAGACAGTGTCAGTCTATGGAATGGATGAACAAAAAGCTTTAATACAGGAGGAGACAAGTTAATATCTTCATCTCAGGCAAAGAGTTAGACAGTTTTCTATATGACACTGTCTTTTCCCAGGGCCATTATGTTAGAAGTAGCCAGATGCTTGTGTACACATGACTCTCACCAATCAATGGAGATTAAGAATGGTGGCCCTAAGGGATCAGTTGCCATTGGAATATTCATACTGTCTTCTCTTTCCCAAGTATTACTCAAGAACCTTATCTCTTTAAGCCAGTTCTATTGAAGAGCCACAAGATAAACTCAACCTATCAAAGGTGCTGAAAGTAGTTACAATTATCATTCCAAAAAAGAAATGTAGAAAAATCATTAGAGATCACTACAAAGTGGTACTTATATTCTCTAAGTCACAACAAGTTTAAGTCTCTAGGCTATGTTATATTCTTTGGAGAACCAATAACCCTTTATTAGAGTGCTGAAGATTTCCCTTGGACAGACATATGAAACACTGATATGATATATAACTTGATTACTAGTATAAATATACTATGGATAACTTAATATGAAAGAAATTTGTTGAATCAAATAAAGTTCTTCAAATATCGAATCCTGATACAACTAACTACAGGTGTGTGTGGATACATTAGGTTTTAAATAATGAATCTCTTTTTGGTGATGAGAAAATACATAAGCAAAAAAGGATGTTCAGAGAATATCTGAGTCATTAAGAGGGTATCAAGGTATGGAATATGTGATACTAGATTTTGGGGAAGAATCCAGTGTACTCTGATTATTTGGAGGTAATGTGTTCCAAATCACATGTAACACAAAAGAAAAACATGTAATACAAATACATGTAAAAAAACCCACCCAAATACATGTAATACAGAAACTGTACAAACCAAGATTTCCCCATTGTATATACATAATCTAAAGGTTTTGAAACTTTGGGCTGGAAAAGTCATTAAATGTTTGGAGGTTAAAAAGCTTTTGTGGGAACCTGGAAGATAATGCAAAAAACAGTGCAGATGATGGAGGCCTGGCTTGTAAAGTTTAAAAAGGTAGTAGAGTTTTTTTTAATTATGGTTATTCTAATGCTACATTTAATTCTAATCTGTTTTTCTAGACATCTAGGGATGAAGAACTAGTTTATAGGTAAAAGAGACTAGGACCACTGAGGTAAAATCTTTGTTTTTCTGGTCCAATAGATGTCAGTTATCTGGGGCCAAGAAATTAAAATGGAGGGATTAAAAAGAGACTCAGAGAGGAGAAATGTTTTGTGAGAACTTATTCAGGATCAGAATCTAGAAGCTCTGGTCCAGAATGGGCAAAGTCTTTATCTCATGCTGCTAGCTAAATTTGGTAATGTATAAGATTCTTCTACATGTTACTGATTTTGAAGGCATGAAAGGGTCATGGAGAAGATCTAAGGCTTGGTACAGAGAGAGTGCATATACACCCTCATAATCAAAAAAATGTATGTCTTTTTTCATTTTACTGACAACAATTGGGAGATATTGGACATTTATGAAACCATTGAGATTTTAAAGAGAATTTGGATTTTTCAAATGTTGTCATTTTCAGACTTCTGGACTATTAAAAGTTTGAATGCTTTAATTTGTTGTGCAGTTATTAATATGAGATCTTAGAAATACATGAACAAATAAAGTTTATTGGTTCAATATCAATATGATTGTTAGTGAAGTATATAAGTTATCAATTGTGGGTATTTTTGTCATCTTGACAGAGTCATCTGACAAGAGGGAACATCAATGGAGAAAATGACACCATCACACATTCTTGATTGATGGTTCATGTGGAATAGCTCAGCATACTGTAGTCAGTGTCATCCTTGGGCATGTGATCCTGAATAATATAAAAAAAGTGGTCTGAGTGAAGCAGTTAGAGCGAGTCAGTAATAGCATTCCCCATGGTCTCTGCTTCAGTTCCTGAGTCTAGGTTCCTGTTTTGAGATCCTTTGCTGAGCTCTGTTCAAACTAATATAATTCACAGAAAAAATGAGGTGTGGTCTGTGTACTGTGCATGGTCTTATGGTGTCTGGTACAATGTTTGTAGCTGTGGCTAGGCTATGGGGCAACTCTAGTAGAGCAGTCACTTGAATACACAACCAAAGCCTCAAAGAGAGCTTTTTCATTTTACCCTATCCAAATATTAGCTCTCTCTTCAGCTATGAGGCAGTTTTGAATCCATATATTTTACTACTGAAAAAAAACTGTGGATAATTGAACCCCTATAAACTACCAAGCCAAAAAGAATGCCTCAGAAGACCCTCAAAGTCAAATTCAGAGAATTTTCACTAACATCTCTGGGAGTTAGGTCATAAAGACAATTCTCAGGTTGTATTGTGTAATGTATTTGTGTATATATTATATAATAGCAATTATTGAACAAAGAGGTAATTAATTTAAAGTAGAGCACAGGTAAGTTCAAGGGAAAGTTTGTAGGGAGGAATGATAAAGGGGAAATGATGTAATTACAATGTTATCTCAAATACAAACAAAAATACTTAAAAATCAACAAACAAAAAACAGACAACACAATTTTTCACAATTGTTCTGCTCAGAATTTGATGTGTCTGAACAATTCTACTCATGAGTTCTCTTCCAAAAAGCAATGATAATTGTTTAATGAAGGGTGGTAAGGATAGGGGCAGTGTATAGCCATCTCACATGGAAACGGGTCTCAATAAGAATGGATGAGTGAGATGGGGGTGAAGAGAGCTAGAGCTATCCTGGATTTTTTTTTCCATATGAAACTGAGAATTGTCCTTTTAAGTTGATGAATGAGCACAGTAACTTCTAGTGCAGATTATGGCAGCACGTTTTTTTTTCCTTTCACCCATACTTCAGAAGATATCCCTGAATTTTTGACAAACTCTTTTCTTCTGAGTGTTCTAAAATAGGGCAGTCGTGGGGTGTGGAAACTAATAATTATCTTGATTTTGGGCAATTTGATGCATATAATGGCCTGGAGTCCCATGAGACACATAGATGTCTCTGCAAAACATTCAAACATCAGACTTTTATATTCTCCATAATGTCCAAAAAAGGTGTGTCACCTTTTAGAAAGCACGAGAAAGTAAGAACCTCTTCAGTCTATCTCTTTGGATATACAGTGAGGACAGTCATAATTGGTTCTGGTAATTAGAAACTGGAAAACTTTCACAAAAATCCTAGACTCCCAAATCCAGAGCTGACATCGGCACATTAGGTGAAGTTGCAAAATTGTGATTCTGGAGGGAGGAGAGGTCACAGTCACAGGCCTATATCTCAGGCTTGTTTTGCCACCCTCTCGCCCAGGCTTCCGAGAATGGTGTCTTCTCTACACCATGAGCTAAATGCTCTTCATGGAAAAGGAGCCAGATTAGCTTACTGTATTTTGATGTTGAAGACAAAACCAGCAGGGAAGGAAATTCTGATAAATATCCATGCCTGAAAAAGAGATTCTAGGGTGGAAATAAATGCAGTATAAATTCAACCAAAGGAAAGAAAGACTTTCTGGGCTGTGAGATGAGCTAATAAAGAGAAAGATGTACTGTAATTGTGCTAATACCTTATGTAAATAATATAATGTGATGAAATTCTCTCTGATCACATATATGGAAGATTGTAAATTGTGCCTGAATCTCTCATTGAAAGGGATGTAAGGACAGTAGTAATTAGGTCACTTATTTTTCCATCTCCATATCATTTCTATGAATCATTCTATATTTTTTATATAGTACACATAGATGGCCAATATAGTTTGACAGGAAGCAACTATGATTACCATGTAAGTTACTTAAGACATCTGGGCTTCAAAAGAGCCACTGCAGTTAGTCAAGCTATTTGATTGATAGTCCTGTAGCCAGTCTAGAATGAAAAGAAAGATTTAAATGATCTATCTGTAATGTATTAGCTTACTTAAAGTAGGTGCTCACAATGAAGGCTTATTGTGAACAGTAACAGCAGATAGACCATATATTGAAGTATTCTTAAAATGGTCAATTCTGCCACAATGCCCGGGAATTTGTCCATCTCTTCTAAGAAGTCTTAAAAACTCTGAGGAAAGCCATACTTCTGGGTGCCCATAGGCCTGTGCACTCAATGTAGAGGCTGCTTCCCATGACACTCCTGCCTGCTTCCCATGCTTCATCTATAACACTGGATGCTCTTAGTGAAAGCTTGTGAACAAGGCTTGCCATCTTCCTTTTCACAACAAACAAGACCCACACCAGTGGGAAGTTATTGTAGCTCTTGGTAGCAAATAACTGCTTTTGATATCCAACATACTCATGTAAGGATAAGGAGCTACTGGGAGAAGCACACTGGCATACAAACCTCCAGAACATGCTGTCAAGGGGTTAGGCACATGGTTGACATAGGATTATGGCATCCAATAGCCAGTTCATTGTTTTTCAATTTCCAAATTAAGTAATTGGCTGCACATTTCTGAAGCCATACCTGGGAAGGCTTTGGGAGACTTCAGTGATGTTGGGGTCTCCTTGAAGCAGTCTATTTGTATTTGTTTGTTATAGCCTGCAGTTCTGATAGTATTTAAGTTATCCTCCTGTGTCATTCCAAGTACATGCAGGAGTGATGTTTTAAAATAGGGCAGTTGGAAACAGTGATGGTAATTAGGGCTCAAAAGCAATCTGGTGATATGTCTTGTGTTCATGACTTATTCTAAACTGATACTGGTGATGGTTTGTGGAAAGTGGAACGTTTATTTATTGCTTTTGGCCATTCAAACTGGTGCAACCACTATAGAAATAATGTTGATGTTCCTCAAAAAACTGAAAATTTATCTGTCATAAGATCAAGCTATACCACTCTTGACCATATATCCAAATCATCCTACATAATTGTTAATCTATTTTCATTGTTTTTCTATAGTTAACAGCCATATTGAAAAGAAACCTAGATATCCACCAATCAATGAATGAATGATGAAAGGGTGGTACATAATGGCATATTCAGCTATTAATACAAATTATGAAAATTTCAGACATATGAATGGAGCTGGAAACAATCACCCTGAAAGACAAGCATAGCATGTTTTCTATTCTATGTGGGTGTTAGCTTTTAAACTTTAGGTATGTGTGTTGTATTTTGAAAATCTACAGTGCTTAGGTATCTGCTAAGAGTCCAAGGAGGAGCCATGAATCTTCCAAAGAAGGAAAAATAATATATATTCTTATGGCGGATTAAAAGGAAATTATAATATGAGGACTTGATGGGGAGGGACATAGGAGGGCAGAATAGTGTAGGGAATAGAGAAAAGGATACCTAACATTAAAGACTTTAAAAAAGTCTCATAAAACATACTAGTGTAGTATATATATATATATATATATATACACATATACACACACATATATATACATATATATATATACATATATATATATATCATATAATGGGAGAGACAAAGGCTAACTGAGGTCTTAATTTAAAAAAAATTACACAAGCTGCCATTGTACAGTCTTTGCTTCCCTCTGATTTTTCACAATCCTGGACTACATTGTCTGAAATTTCTTTGCAATTCTTATTTTGCAAGCTCCCACAGAGCAGCCTATAAGCTCTAAGCACTCAAAGGCTTTTATAGCCTGAAGTTCCAAACTCCTCCTACAATATTCCACAAAACAAGATGTGTAGGTCTATTATAGCTATGTCTCACTAACCTGGTAAGAATTTATTTATTAGATAGGTTTCTATTGCTGTGATAAAGATATGACCAAAAGTACCTTGGAGAGGGAAAGTCTATTTCATCCTATATTTCCAGGTTGCTATCCATCACTGAGGAACACCAAGAAAGGAACTCAAGGCAAGAACCTAGGGTAGATACTGAGTCAGAAGCCATTGAAGGAATACTGCTTCATGCTTAATCCCAAAGGCTTCCTCTCTCTGCTTTCTTCCACAGCCCATGACATTCTGCCCAGGGGTAGCCCCTTCCACAGCAATCATTGATAATGAAAATGCCCCATATATTTTCCTACATGTCAGTTTGATGAAAGTATTTTTACATTAACATTCCCCTTCCACAGATGACCCTGCCTTTTGTCCGTTAGACAAAACAAAACAAAACAAAACAAAAAATTGAAAGAAAGAACAAAATAATCCCAGACATCATAATACACATATAATACACATAGGGAGATTCAAAGCTAACATCTAAATATGGGAGAAAAAACATGCCATGTTCTTATTTCTGTATCTCAGTTACTTCAGACAGAGTGATTGCTTTCAACTCCATTCATTTTTTGGAAATTTTATAATTTTTTCTTAATGGGAAAATAACATTCCATTTTACAAATGTGTTACGTTTTAACTATCCCTTCATCAGCTGATGATATACTAAGTTTTTTACATTTCTGCAATATTGTAAGTAGAGTAGCAATGAACATGAATGGATAAATATCTCTGTAGTAGGATACTGTGTCCTTTAGATAAGTTGCCAAAAGTGGTATGGCTGGATTATGTGGTGGATGTACTTGTAACCTTTTGAAGAACATCCATACTGTTTTCTAAAGTGACTACATAAGCATTCACTTTGCATGCACAAACATAGTGAAGAAGTATTTCCCTTTT
>CABHPP010124143.1:5712-15843 GCA_902168425.1 Peromyscus attwateri
CTCACCCTTTTAAGCACTGGATCCCTGTTTGTATTTCCTCTGACTTGGTCCTTTGCGTTTTTCATTCCAGCATTAGTATTGAGGGTCTCTCCATTCCATTACAGAACTATCCTTTGTCTTTCTAGATCAAAATGAACCGTGAAGAGCTGTTATACGAAAAAATTGTCTTTTTTTTTTTTTTTTTTTTTTTTTGTCTGTACAGGACATTTCTGCTTGTTACAGTAGATTCAGATTCTTTGAATATGGGATTTTCACAGACTTAACTTTTGCTTTTACTGTCTTTTTTTAAAAATTGGAATTTAGATAGAAATTAGAAATTTTTCTTTTTCTTTTCTTTTTTTTGGTTTTTCAAGACAGGGTTTCTCTGTGTAGTCCTGGGTGTCCTAGAACTCACTGTGTAGACCAGGCTGGCCTCAAACTCAGAGATCCGCCTGCCTCTGCCTCAAAGGTGTGTGCCACCACCGCCTGGCTTAGAAATGGGAAATTTACAAATTGGGAAAGGTTTGGGGAGATAAAGTTAATAAGGAACTTGTGCAAGTCGGGAGACATGTGTGGATCTCCAGTACCACACAGCAATCCAGATGCAATGGTGTGTGCTCCCAAAATCTCAGCACTGGAGGGTGTCTGGGGCACGCAGGTAGGAGCCTAACCCGATCAGCAGGTCCAGATTGACTGAGAGAGCTTGTCTCACAAACTGTGGGAAGCAGTTGAGGAAGCCACTTGATGTTGACCTCTGGTTCCTTGTGTGCATGTGCACACACAAACATGTACACACACCAGGTTGGAAATAGAAGGAACATTTTTCCTTTACTAATTTAATCTTCCAAAAAACTGATTAAGATGTTTGACAACATAACATAAATTTTTTAAAAGATGGGACAAGAAGTCCTAACTAAACCCTTGGTTTTAAATGGAGACATTGGCTTGAACAGCTAGCCTTGTTCATTTTCTTTTTCCTTTCTTTTTATTTATCCTACGTGTCTTTTACATCATGTATCTGAGGCCATTCATTTCCTGTCTCTTCACACCTACCTTCCACCCCTGCACACACACCCCCAAATAAAACAAAATTTAAGAGAAAAAAAATGAAAAAAATCTCGTCCCGGAAGCTGCCGTGTGACACAGAATTTCACGCAGCAAACCCTTTGCCCATACGTCTACTTGCAGGTGTCCATTGCAAAGAGTCATCAGTCTGGTTCAAGGCCTGTGTCAGAGGAGAAACTCTGCCTCTGCCCTCTCTGGTCTGGTCCTCAGATCAGAGCTATCTGTGGCAACAAAGGAACCGCACAAGTAAATTAAACTTTTTCTGGCAGACGAGTTTATTCAACCCATTATCTATAATGTTGTTTGAATGAGAACAGATCCAAATTAACAAAACATTTTCCCTTTTATTATCCCAGCAGTTCTCAACCTGTGGGTTGTGAACCCTTTGGCAAACCTCTAGCTCCAAAAATATTTACATTATGATTCATAACAGTAGCAAAATTACAGTTATGAAGTAGCAACAAAAGGAATTTCATGGTTGGAATAAGGAACTATGTTAAAGGGTCGCAGCGTTAGGAAGACTGAGAACCATTGTGTTAAATGAAGCCTTTGAACATTGGCATGTGTAACATGGGGTTCAGTACCCACATGTGGCTGGCTGTGTTGTTGGCAGCTTGGCACAGACCCAGACAGAATGGCTTCGGCTTTGCCCTTGTTCCAGAGCCCTCAATGGCTCAAAGACAGGTCAAATTTCAGATCCCTAAAGCACAGTCTTTAAGTGCCTTCTTAGCATGTTGTACCTAACCCAATTGATATCAGACCTGGCTTCGGACATCCTCTTAGCACACAGCCTGTCTCCATTCCTTGACTGTATTGAATTTGGTTTTCAAGCAGTTTCCCTGGGGGCCCTTCACCTAGACAGACACCAGACCTTGACTGGTGAGGATTGCCTGATTAGCTGAAATCTTTTCTTTTTTAACCTTTTGACATTATATATCAGCTTCATAGATTTTTTTTCTTGAATCCATTCTTCTATTAAATTCTCTACCCAGTTTAGTTAAGCATTTTAGTCTTTTGATGATTGTTTCGTGCTGTTTTATTCCCAGGATGGTTTATAATAGGAACTATTTTGTCCATTTTTGAGGTACCTTCTCCACATCTTTGAGGCACTCCCTTGTTGAAAAAGAGCATTATGAAGAGTCACACTATCTAGGCAAGGAGATTTGAGAGCACGCACAGCATGGTGGGAAGAATACTTAGCTTTTACCCTACCACAGGGGGTGACCATGTCCCACCTCTGAAGGGGGAAGGTGCCAGGCTTCAGGAGTGCCTGGCATCTGGAGGTGGGGCAGACAGTTACACAGACTTTCTTTCACAAGATGGTGGGCTAGCCATCGTTGATAGGAAACATTGTTTTTCACACATTGAATCATGGATGAATTTTATAAATATGGAGGAATTTAGACTTCTTTTTTCTGCACAAGGGGATAATCTAAAAATAAAATCGTTGCACTAGATAATTGTGAGAGAGGGTGCAGTGAAGCCACTGAACTGGACCACTCTGTGGGTAGAAAGAAACGTTTACTGGGGTTTGGAACAGACTGCTGATCTGCTCCCGAGAATAGGGTAGCAACTTGGTGGGAAAGCACAAAGATTTTATATGATAGGCAGCAAGAGGAGATTTAGTCTAGTAGATACATAATGAAATTCTAAATTCTCTAAGAAAACATTATCTAGCAGCATCTGAGATGCCAACTTGATTTGATTAATTGTCCTAAACTGTGTAATATTTTCTACCAGATCAGCTGAATTGATATGGTTTTATATTTATAAATTCAAATTTTCCTCTTGATCAAATCCATTGGAAAATAAATTTTCACTATTATTCCATGTGCATTACAGCAGCCTTTTAAGAACTTGGTACTTCAGAAAGCATTTATGTTGGGTGTGATTAACCATGTAACATTCTTAAAATAGCTGACTTTTCTAATTTTTTTTCATTAATGATAGTTTCATAACCTCTAAAATTCAGCTGGAAGATGTTCTACTTTGGTGGTTATTGGTTTTTACAGCTTTGAGCTATAGCCTAAAAGGACTTTTTTATTTTATTTTATTTTATTTTCATTTTGGTTTTTTTGAGACAGTTTCTCTGTGTATAGTTTTGGTGCCTGTCCTGGATCTCGCTCATAGACCAGGCTGGCCTGGAACTCGGAGATCCACCTGGCTCTGCCTCCCAAGTGCTGGGATTAAAGGCGTGCGCCACCATCACCTGGCCAAGGACTTTTTTAAAACAGCAATTTCAGCCGGGCGGTGGTGACTCACGCCTTTAATCCCAGCACTTGGGAGGCAGAGCCAGGCGGATCTCTGTGAGTTCAAGGCCCAGCCTTGTCTACAGAGTGAGATCCAGGACAGGCACCAAAACTACACAGAGAAACCCTGTCTCGAAAAACCAAAAAAACCCTCCAGCAACTTCAGAGTAAAGTTACAATCCTATATAATACCCGATTAGAAGGAATTCTGTAACCATTTTATCGATAGTGTCAACTGACAAATATTCATTGTTTACATGGCATAGACGAGTCACATTAGCAGATCTCAGCAGAATCAAAACTTTTGGTTTACAAATTCTTTGTTTATCTAACTTGCTGTTTTTAGGTGGAGAACAAGGCCTTCAGTTTTACCGATTGGCATCATGTGGTCAGGATTGTGAAGTCAAACTCTGGGTTGTTTCCTTTACCCCTGCCTTAGGTAGGTTTTAACTGTCTGAATTATTTGTGACCTACATAAGACTTCAATTTTTTTTTAAACTTAAGATACTCTGGATATTTTTAAATAATAGTAAAAATACGCCTTTAATCCCAGCACTCAGAAGGCAGAGCCTGGTGGATCTCTGTGAGTTCAAGGCCAGCCTGGTCTACAGAGTGAGATCCAGGACAGGCACCAAAACTACACAGAGAAACCCTGTCTTGAAAAACAAACAAACCACCCGGTCAGGAGACGGAGGCAGGAGGATGAGTACCTTCAACACCAGCTTCAGCTGTGTAACATGGATAAGGCCAGGCTGGGCTATGACAGACCAACCTCAGAAGCAAAGAGAAACTTTGATTGGATGTAAAAGTCTGTTGTCCACATCTGGCTCTGACCACACCCTGCCTCTTCCACCCTGTCCTTGACTTAGCTTTGACTCTTTCAGTAGTTTTCACATTCTTCTGTCTTTTTTTTTTTTTTTTTTTTTTTTTTTTCTGGAGCTGAGGACTGAACTCAGGGCCTTGCACTTGCTAGGCAAGTGCTCTACCACTGAGCTAAATCCCCAACCCGGTTTTCACATTCTTGCTAAATGTTTCGTACATCACCTTTGCATTTATTTATTGTGGTTGCTGTTTATTGATGAGTGAGTCTTCCTCATGCTCGGTCTCATTGTCTCGGGTGGTCTTTCAGTCAGGACATGTGTAGTGGTCTGCTTTGGGCTACGGTATTCCTTCATAGTGTCTCTCTAATGATCCTCTCCTGTGCTCTCTTTCTGAACTTCCGTCGGTTGGCTGTTGGACACCTTGAATGGATTCTCCCAGCCACACACACACTCATCTCAATCTATTGAATCGGTATTTTTTTGTACTTTTTGAGGAAATCATTCGCTTTCAGTTTTTTGAATCGATATCATCAATTTCTAAAAGTTCATCTTTAAGTCATTTCATTTTTCTAAGGTTACTTATTGGGGCTGGAGAGATTGCTCAGTAGTGCAGTGTGCTTACTGCTCTTGAGGAGGACCTGAGTTCGGTTTCTAACACCCTTGTAGGATGGCTGACAGATACCCTGTGGGTACCCGTACTCACATGCTTGTATCCACACACGCTCAGGTATATATAATTAAAGATAAAATAAATATATGTTAAGAGTTATTTCTTGATATGGGGCAGGGCACGAATGGTATGCGTGTGGAGGCCAGTGGAAAACTGGAGGTGGTTTCTGCCCCTTCACGTCGGTTCTAGGAACTGAACTCAGCTCATCAAACTTCTGTGACAAGCACCTTTTTACCCCTGAGCTATCTCACTGGCCTTTTGTTTTTTTTTATAGTTGGTTTTTGTTGTTGTTTTAATGAATGAGACAAGGAAGAATTTTCCAAATTCCTTCTGTTCTCATAACCCCTGGGCTCCGTCTGTGCCTGCCTACATCTGTCTCCTCTACATCGTTTCCTTCAGATGTCCAGTGACACCGTTTACATCTAGAGAGTTGACAGCAAGGAAAATTGCCTGCCTGGTGCAGCCTACTGTGGGGTGGGGGCCGGGAGGGATTGAGGTAGACAGTGAGTGTTTCCTGTTCAGACTCTGGGGTAATCGTTCCGTTTCTGACCTTGTTTCCCTGGCTGTTGACTGTCCGTCCTATCTGAAAGGCTTTCCTGGGACTGAATGCGTCCTCTTCAGGTTTAGTCCCCCTGCACTGGGCTGTTCGCCTGTCAGTCAGCCTGTTTCCTGACCTTCCACAGTTGGTTCCCGTTTCTCTGTGGATGCCTCCTTCCCAGGCACTTCTGTTTGCATTCATATCTTGACGAATTCATCAATTATCATTTAAGGGTTTTGAAGCTTTGTGGTCAAACAACTTTTTGATCCACATGCCTCAAAATGGGTTGTCATTTGTAACCTAATAAGCTTCAGCTAGAATACAAACTACGGTTTTGCCAGGAATTGTTCTAGAGTGTAAGGAAGAGCCTTATGAGGAACTAAGAGACTGTTTATGTTGTTTACATGTAATATCCTTTTCATCTAAAACATGATGGGGAGGTGGGACTTCTTCCTTCTCAAGTTTATCCAAGATAATCCTTATCCCTTTCTTTACTCAGGTAAAATTCTGGTAAGAAATACAAATACAGTCACATGTGTGGGCACCCTGAATACAATTACCTTGAAATTGTTCCAAAGGAAAACCTGTGATACATTGAAAACTATCTTTACACCACTCTCTAAGAAACATGGGGGACCTCTTGAGTGTGCAGGGAAAGCCTCTTTAGACAGCATCTGTCACCGTAGGCACCTTACTCAGCTTCATGGTATTGTGGGGCACAAGCAGGCCTAGGTCCTGGACTCATAGGAGCTGTTCTCACAGGCGAGTTCCGGGTTCATCTGTGATGTGCAGCTGACTTGTGTTTGACTGTTGGCATGAGAGCTTTCAAAGTTCACCCCAGGTTCGGGGATCTGTCGCTGTCTTAATGCTCTTCTCTACTCTGCCAGGTAAACGTGTCTGTCCTGCTTTGAGCGTGAGCCTTCTTGTCTGGTTAAACGTTTGACGTCTGACACCTCAGCAGAGATCTTAGATCTCACCACTCCATAACTTCTTACGATTGTTTTTACATGTCGGCATCAGAACACACTGAATTCCGTCTGCTGACTTTTAAGAGAGTTGTGTTTATTTTCTGTAATTTGAAAGATTTTATGGTTGTACTTTTCCCCCCCTTTATTTCAAGACAGGGTTTCTGTGTGTAGCTCAGGCTGTCCTGGATCTTGCTCTGTAGACCAGACTGGCCCTAAACTCACAGAGATCCGCCTGCTTCTGCCTCCTGAGTGCTGGGATTAAAGGTGTGTGCCACCATGCCTGGCTATGGCTGGAGATGTTGTAGATTTACAGAATTATAAATACCATTGATTTATGTACAGAAAGACAAAATGTGTTGATAATGTCAGACTTCATAAAATACAAGCACTGATTTTTTTTTAGGCTTTTAGGCAGTTTTTTTTTGTTTTGTTTTTTTCTTTTTTTTAATCTTACCAAGCACTGAAATTATGCATAGTTCACATGTTTAAAAATTTTAGTGATTATGAAATTGCACCAGCATAGTCTTTACATCATTTTAAAACAAAATCTGTCATTGGAAGCACTAATTGGATTTAATGGATTATAAGAAAAAAAATCTATTATTGAAGCATGTATGTGTGTAGTGTGTGCATATATGTATATGTGCGGTGTGTATATGTGTGGTGTGTGTGTGTATGTGTGTGTGGTGTATGTGGTGTGTGTGTGTGTGTGGTGTGTGTATATGTGTGTGTGGTGTGTGTGGGGGGTGTGTGTGTGTGTGTGGTATGTGTTTATGTGTATGTATGTGTGGTGTATGTGTATGGTGTGTGTTTATGTGTATGTATGTGTGGTGTATGTGTTTGTAGTATGTGTATGTGTGTGTGTGTGATGTGTGTGTTTATGTGTATGTATGTGTGGTGTGTGTGTGTGTGGTGTGTATTTGTGTGGTGTGTGTGTGGTGTATCTTTGTGTGTAGTGTATCTGTGTGTATGTATGTGTGCGTATATTTGTGTGTATATGTATGTGTGTGTGGTGTGTATGGTGTGTGTGTATATGTGTGTGGTGTGTGTACGTGTGTGTGGTGTGTGTATGTGTATATGTATGTGTGTGTGTGTGGTGTGTGTATATGTGTGTGTGTGGTGTGTATGTGTGTGGCATGTGTATGTGTGTAAGCTAGAGATTAGACTCAGGACTACATCCCCAGCTGTTACTGGCTGTTGAAACCATCTCAAACCTACAGTATAATTATCTGCTATCTGTGTGGATACCTAAGCTGCATGAAGATTTTTATGACCTTGTCTTTTGTTACTCACATTATTAAGTATAGAAATGAAATTGTATGCATAATCAACTTACTAATTTTCTCACCTTGTTAATTACAGGCTTTGAATTAAAATATAAAAGTACACTACGTGGGCACTGTGCCCCTGTTCTGGCTTGTGCTTTTTCCTACGATGGACAGATGCTTGTGTCAGGGTAAGCGATCTATAACAGAGCCATGGATGCTCCTGAAGCAGCCCTCTGTTGTTGTTTTGTTGACATTCAGCTGTTTATCGTGTGAACATGCACGTGCGTGTAGTGTGTGCGCAAGTCAGAGCACAGCTTCCATGGTGTGGGTTCCAGGGCTTGACCTCAGGTCATCAGGCTTGGTGGCAACCATCTTTACCTGCTGAGCCATTCCACCAGCCCAGTGCTTTTCCTCCTTTCCTATGCTTCATATTTGGGGTCTTCTAAATTTTAACCATTGAGTGGTATGGTGCCACCTAGCATGGTTCGTTTGTATTTCCTCAAAGCAATGAGGTGAGAACTTCGTTGTGATCTATTTCAGTAATGGATATTTTCCCCCTGCATCTCAAGATGATCGCAGGTGAATTACACTCACTTCCAACTTAAACCTTGCTTTGGTGCAGCAGACAGGTTGGGCGTATTTATATGGTGTATTGCTGTAGAGAAAGTTACTTTTCAATCTCACCATTTTGAATGTGATTCATTTTTTTCTTCTAGATGTTCATAAAACTTTCAGTATGTGGTTTTCTGTACATTCACTTTGGTATAACTACATGCAGGCTAATTTTTAGCTTGCTAGGAATTTTTTAAAAAACAAATTTGGGGATGAGGGTGGGGAGGTGTGGGCTCTGTGTGAAATTAGAGGATGACTGCAGGAGTGTGTTCTCTCCCATTACCATGTGGGTGCCAGGGATTTAACTCAGTCCTCATGTTGTTGGACTTTCTTTAGATTACCAGCTCCCAAATAATGACACAGGGACTTAGTATTAAGTATGAAAGCTTGGCCTTAGCTTAGGCTTATTCCCAACTAGCTCTTAAAACTTAAATTAGTTTGTTTACATTAATCTGTGTTCTGCTGTGTGGCTCGTTACCACTCCCTCTGCATCTTGCTGGAGATCTCCGCCTCTTTTCTTCCCAGAGTTCCTGTCTCTGCCCGGAAGTCCTGTCTATCCTCTCCTGTCTACCCCTTGGCCATTCGGCTTCTTATTAAACCAATCAGAAGGGGCCTTTCACACGGTGTACTTGAATATCCCACAACATCCTCAGGCTTGGCAACAGGCACCTGGCCCACTGAGCCATCTTGCTGGGCCAGGAATTCTTTTTGAGACAGGGTCTCATGTGTAGCACTGGTTGGCTGAAACTTGCTGTGTAGACCAGGCTGGCCTTGAACTCTTGGTGATCTCTTACCTGTACCTCCTGAATACTGAGAGTGCATAGTATGAACCACGGTGGCCAGCAATGCCAGGAATCCTTTGAGCTTCTTAAATCTGTAGAAGAACGTTCCATCAATTTCTGGAAATGCGGATCTCTTCTGTTACTGCCCTTGTCCCTTTTTGTCTCTCTTCTCAGGTGCCACTTAAGTGCAGATTGTACCTTCCGACTGTAAATGTTCTCTCTTTTAGCCTTTCGTATTTTTATTGTTTATGTCTTCTACATCTTTTATGTATTTTTATGTGTACGAATGTTTTGCCTACCTATGTGTCCGTGTACCATGTGTCTGCCTGGTGCCCAAAGAAGCCAGAAGAGGGCATCAGATCCCCTGGGGCCGGAGCTCCAGCTGGTTGTGAGTCACCCTGTAGGTGCTGGGAATCAAACCCAGGTCCTCTGCAGGAACAGCCAGTGTTCTTCACTGCTGAGGCGTCTCGCCAGCCACTTCGTCTTTTTATACTTAGTTCTTGACTTCCCCTTTACTGATGCTCTCTTCAGCTACTGTGCTACTTAAAATGTATTTTAGTTTTGTTTAACTTTATTTTAATGTTTTTTGTTTATGTATGTTTTTATGTGTATGAATGTTTTGCCCACATGTATGTAAGTGTACCAAGTGCACATGTCAAATGTGCTGGGGCTGGAGTTAGGAATGGTTGTGATCTACCATGTGGGTGCTGGGAATCGAACTCAAGTCCTGTGGAAGAACAGCCAGTGCTATTAACGGCTGAGCCACCCCTCCAGCCCCCTACTCTGCTACAGTTAATAGTCTTCTGACTTTTAATTTTGCTTAAACTGTGGCTCTGCAGTTTGTAATTGGCTGTTTAAGGTTCTTTTGACCAGTTTTATGATTTCCTGTTCTCAGTTGGAGCATTGCTTTTCGAAGGTTGATCTTAGGAAGGTTGATTTGAACACACATGCTTGATTCAATTACTTTATAATATTTTTTCATAAAATTTATATTATAGTTTGACAACCAGCCTATTTTCAAACAAAAACAAAAGATATGATTCCTTTGTTTTTAGATTTAAAAAAGTTCCTAGACACTTCAGTAAGACAGGCTCCATACTCCTCTGATGTTAACTTTAAGATTTATTATTTATAATTCTGTGTATGAGTGTGACTGTATGAGGGTATGTGCACGTGAGT
>CABHPP010124143.1:15853-29494 GCA_902168425.1 Peromyscus attwateri
GGGGGGCGATAAGTTCTTGGGGTCATGCTCTCCCTAGGTCATACCTGTCCCTGGCCTCTTCCTGTAGCCCATCCTCTTAGCTTTCTGTCCACTAAGGGATGAACAGCAGCCTCCACCTCCTCACACGCTTCTCTGCAGGCAACAGTAATCTAACCCAGTAAACCCTTCTTCCTCTAGGTTGAAATATGTTAAATGGAAAAGTGGATTTATTTACAGTTTGGGCCAAAAACTGGGGAGAGAACTCTGTCTCTGCCTCCCCCACAGCAGCCTGACAATTTATGGAAAGGATGGAATGAAAGGTAGAAAATGTACAGATAGTTAGCTGGGGTCGAAGTGCCTTAAGCTGGCAGAGAAGTTTCAAAAGCTGGCTTCTTGTTACACCTTCCAGGGGTGGGAAATGGGCCTGAGTACCATCCTTCTTAGTCCAGCTCCTGTGGGGAAACTGAGGAAGACAACAACTGTCTTACCTGGGCATCATGGTTCACACCTACAAACCCAGCATTTTGAGAGACAGCAGCAGGCAGAGTGCCTGGAGTTTTAAGGCCCACCCAGTGTACAGTATGAGATCCTGTCTCAAATAAATAAGATAAGTTAGTCCTGATTTTGAGGGAGCCCAGGTTATGCTAGAAGTTTGAGCGTCTGTGGCCCTGGGAAGGTGATGGGCATTACTGAAATGGTAGTTGGCTCTCTTACTAGCCAAGCAGGATGGGTCTTAGAGTCAGATTCACTTTAATGACATAAAAATAATACATTTCTGGCCAGGCGGTGGTAGCACACACCTTTAATCCCAGCATTCCGGAGGTAGAGACAGGCGGATCTTTGTGAGTTCAAGGCTAGCCTGGTCTACAGAGTGAGTTCCAGGACTATATAAGGGACCTGAGCACTGACGATTTTGTTATGTGTGGAACCTACAGGTGGCTTGGAATCACCCTTCCTCCCCCTCAGATACTGAGGGAGTGGTTATAATAAACTTATCACATATTTACATACTTTCAAAGGAAAGTTTAAAGTAGACAAAGCAAGAGTAAAGACCTTCCCAGTGCCTGGCTTCCAGAGGCACTTGGTGTTCATGCCTGCTTCGCATACCTCATTGCCTCAGGGCTGTGGTGCTAGCACATGACATCTAGAAAAGCATGGAGACGTTTGTCCCTTCACCCTTCTTCTGGCCTCCCTGTGGTGACTTCCCTTCAGCCCCTCTGCAGAACTTGCATTTTGTTCCACCCTGTTCTCTTGATCTAGCCAGATGTAAGGAGCGTTATATGTCACAGTTTCTACTGAGCACAAACCCCACCTTCATAATTCAGATAGAGACTGCTCTTCTCCGTGGTGTTTGAGTAGCTAGGACTTCATGGAGCCAGTTTTGAAAGTGCTCACAAATATGTAAAGAGTTTTGAATTGGAAAAAAAAAAAAGGTGCTTATTTTCTCGTGTTGAAAAATAATGAGAAAGAAAAAAAAAAACCAAACAGATGCCATGTCTTAACTTGTTCTCCACCTTTTGGGCAGCATGGCTCCCACACTTCCATAATTAGGCAGGTCAGAAAACTAGAAAATGCACCAGGAGCTGAGCCACGTGGCACATGGCCTTTCTCTAAACTCTAGTTGTCTTTTATCTCTGTCTGCCAAGTAGGGAAGTAGGGAAGAGAGCCGGGAGGCCAAGTCTTCTTCCCAAAGACAAGTTCCTTTTCTCCCTGCCAGGGCGCTGGTTTCTATTTCGTTTTGTAATAGATGCTGGGGTCTTATTGTTAGGAATCAGCCAACCCCGTTACTCCGTAATGACTTGCAGAGGGTGACTTAGGACATTTCCTAAAACTCGTCCCTGTCTTCCCTTTCTTCTCATTAACACCTTCACGGACAGTTGTCCCGATCCAGTGCTCACAGAAGTCACCAACAGTGACTCTTCTTCCCAAGTGACATTGCCTCCGATGGTGGTTTCTGAGAGTGGAATTTCCTTTTCAGCTGGTTGTCAGCCTGACATCCAGAGAATGTGTAGATGTGAGACAAAGTGTCATGAGGACCAGGCAGGAGGATTGTTTTCAATATAAACTTACCATGAATGGGCTCTGAGCAACTGCATGTGATACTGGCTCTCGTTCCTTTAGAAGTTTAAGTGTGTGTGTGTGTGTGTGTGTGTGTGTGTGTGTTTCGGCTGATGGATCTTTAATTTGTCTTTCCTGACGTCTTTAATGTTTACTATGGTGCTGACGTCCGTTCATGCTGCTTATAGCACATACCTGAGTTCCAAAGCTTCTGTGCAGGTAATGTTTTTTTCTTGGATAGTTGTCCACATTGATGTTGCTAGGAAACTGGGAAGTTCCATCCATCATGTTGCTGATGTCACTCCTTAGTGTTTTTTTAAGAGATGCTTAAAAAAAAATGTGGAATTTTCCATAAGAATTTTAGATATTCCAGAAATGATAACCTGTAATTTACTGAATTCAGGACTAAATAAGAGCACTTATCTATTATGTCTAGCATAATTCTTATTCTAAATCTGTGACAGAGATTCTGAGGTCAGTACCCATTGCCGGTGTTCAGTTTTCCATTCCATTTTCATGATGATGAACACAGATGTTAGTGTCCCACAGGCAGTGTTAGCACTGGTCTGGGTGACCTTGCAGTGTGTACCATGGTAGCAGAAAGACTCTTCCAAGGGTGGAACAGAAGAGAAAACAGCATGTTTTAACCTATTGTGAAAACCCTGTGCTTTGTTACAGTGCCATAGTTTCTCTGTATTACAATCTTTTTCCTACAAGAAGAGTCCCCAGAAATCCGCTCCATTCTAGCTGATAACCTGTCAATCTTCCAGCCTTTTCCAAGAGGGTGTGTTTGGTTTTTATAGAACTTTTCACCTAGTGTTTGCTTTTTTTTTAAAGGTCAGTGGATAAGTCTGTCATCATATATGATATCGTAAGTACTATATAAATTGTTTATGAGATAATTGAGCTTCAAATTTAGTTGTATAAAAGAGGTTTATTTTTAATATATCTATTTATTGTACCCAAGAATATAATATTCGTTCTCACAATGGTGAAATAGTAAGATACTTGGAAAAACCTTAAATATTTCAATAATGTCTTTATGATGGATGGAGTTTTAAATCCAATCTTAGAAAACAGAGTTAGAGAGCACCAATATTCAAAAACTCATCATAGCCTGTGTCCATAGCAGCATGGATGTGGCCTACCTACCTATAGTTTTTAGAGTACAGGGTGGATTTAGAGACCCGCATAAGACAAGTCTAAGGTACCACAGACTTTGAAAAATAGGAGTTTGGGGCAGATTTATATGAGTAAATGCTGAATTGCATGAGTATAAATAAAAGTGTAAACTTTATATTTCACAAAGATATAGTTGATGGGAATGATCTTTAAGAGAAAATTGGTGTTGTGTGGCACTGCATGGCTGGGTTCATCAGCTATGGCAGCCATTCAGTGGAGGCGTAAGTCATTCGGGAGTGGTATCCAACAAGTGACTAGTCACCCACACAGGAGTTAAAGTCATTGGAGGTTCTGGCAAAAAGTGGGAACAAACCCTCAAACACTCAAGCCAGATGAAAAAGCTGTGTTGTTTCCTACCAGCTTGTTTTGGGATGTCTATATTCACAAATGGGTATAACATTGATTTTTGTCTATAAAACATGCACTGGTTCCCGTTAAATATACTTGTCCTGACTAGTTAACCTGGGAAGAGCAACCTCAGTTGGGAAAATACCTCCAGCATATGGCCTGTAGGCGATTCTGTCAGGCACTTTTTTCCTTTTAAAGATTTATTTATTTTTTGTATATGAGTGCTCTGTTTGCATGACAGAAGAGGGCACCAGATCCCATTATAGATGGTTGTGAGCCACCATGTGGTTGCTGGGAATCGAACTCTGGATCTCTGGAAGAGCAGCCAGTGCTCTTAATTGCTGAGCTATCTCTCCAGCTCCTGGGCAGTTTTTCTTAATGCTGGATGTGAAAGGATCACCCCTGAGGCCATGGTGCTAGGTCGTAAGGAAGCAGACAGAGCAAGCCATGGAGAGCTGGCCAGTTAGCAGCAGTCCCCCGTGGCCTTTGCTGTCTCAGTTCCTGCCGACAGTTCCTGCCCTGACTTCGCTCAGTGATAGACTGTGATTTGGAAGTGTAAGTGAAATAAACCGTTCCCTCCCCAGGTTGCTTTTGGAAATGGTGTTTTATCACATCCATAGGAACCTTAGTTAGGACAATACCTGCCCATTGACTGGCCCCCAAGTGTGCTCAGGGTATCAGCGGCTTCTGTTCACCGATCCTGCAATAAGTACAAATCAGATACCACAGCAAGACTGTGCCTTCGTTTATTATGCAGTTGGGTTTCTGTTAACAGTCTTGGTCAAACTGACGAATGTCAGGGGTCACTGTCGGAAAACTTCCAGAGGAGGTCGTCAACAGGCCACCATGCTGATGACTGAGAAAGCAGAACAAGCTCTCAGTTTTAGTTATGGATGTCGGCTCTCCCTCATTGTCAGCCTCAGCAAGTTAGTTACTAATGATGCGTTCAGCACGTAGACCCTGTAAGTGACCTTCATCCCGACCTTGTCTCTTGCCTGACTGATGAAGTTATTCTGTTCTGTTTCAGGGCACCCAGACTGTGCTGTACACGTTGACTCAGCATACCAGGTCTGAGTTACTTTCACAGTTCTAACCTAACTAAAACATTAGCCAGACAGTACGTAATGACTGTGTTTATTAACTAGGTATGTCACAGCTTGTGCCTTTGCACCCAACACCCTGTTACTTGCTACTGGCTCCATGGACAAGACACTGAACATTTGGGAGTTCGACCTGGAAACAGCTTGCCAAGGTTAGTAAGATGACCCCATCCCTGTCTTGTGCTGCCCGCAAACCCAGGGCCTCAGGGTTCGCTGAGCACTGCTGGACAAGTGCTCTCTGCAAGGCACAGCTACAGCCCAAGCGCTGTGCATCCTTAACCATCTCAACACTCATCAGAAAATGGGGGTACTTCTCTTTTGTGGTCCTGGGGATTGAACCTGAGGCCTTGTGCATGCTAGGCAAGTGCTCTACCTCAGAGCTACAACCCCCAAGTCTAAACTTTAGTAAATCCTTTGACATGCTATTCATATTATACCGTACAGACTCAAATTGAATACACCTTGAGACTAATTTTAGAGACTCTAGCATTAGAGGTATTTACGGTGAAGTTTTGGCAAAGGCTTGTGTGCACATTCATGTATATCAAGACCCCGGGGGGTTTTCCATTGTTTGTGTTTGATGCTAGGTTTCCCTGGTGAGTGTAGCCTGAGGACAGAATCGGAATCCCAGCTTTATCTTGTTAGCTCTCCTTTTGGCCTCTCCAAGCAACACGGGTGGACAGCTTGGGAGTTAGACCTTTATCACTCTCAGAAATAACTACACAGCAGTGCTGGTGTGCGGGTGACAGAGCAAGCAGAGTGTCCCTTCATGGGTGGAGTGAAGAAAGGGTGGCCAGAAGTGTAGGTCAGCGCTAGAGTGTGGTTAGCGTGCACAAGGCGCAAGGTTTGACCCCCGAGCACCACGAAAGCAAAAACGTCTCTCTGCAGTGAAAAGGAAATTGCTGAAGGCTAGCATTTCCTGTAGCATTAGGTCACTACTGTTAGTACTGTCCACAAGAGTTCTTAAAAGGAAGCTGAACAGTCAACCAGACTCAAGGCAGGAACGTGGAGAGGAGAAGCATTGGCTTTGCCCTTCACTCGGCCTGTGCGTTTACAGCAGGAAGCATGAGCGATCAGCAGAAGCCACTGATTGAAGACTGGTCAGAGGGGGACGTCTCCACATGGCTCCGTGCTCAAGGCTTGGAAGAGCTCGTCGGCGTTTTCCAGATGAACAACATTGATGGAAAAGAACTGCTGCATCTCACAAAGGAAAGTCTGGCTGGCGATTTGAAAATTGGTAAGAGCAGTGAGGAACGGGCAGTCTTCAGATTCGTAGTGACTTCCCCGGCTGTCGGGTTACCTGCTCTCATGGTTCCCTCCTCTCTTCTTGCACAACAATAGTCCAGGTTAGTCTTTGTAGAGAGTCATCTGCCTCCTTAGGAAGAAGAAAGTATTTCTTCAAGTAACTAAACCTAGCTTACAGTTATAATTTAGGAAGTTCCATATTTTAAAAATTGATTGTAGTTCAGACACCTCAAAATTTACTTTTCAAAACAATTTTTGTGTTCGTGTGTCTAAGTCCGTGTATGTAGGTGTGTGTGGATACGGGGTGTGCATAAGAGGGAGAGCACTTGCTCAAGAGCCAGCCACCCTGTGTTTTGTGACATTTGCTTGGAACTTATCAGTCACTAACATGGGCTACCATGCCTGGCTTTTACACTCCGGTTCTGGGTATTGAACTCAGGTCCCCTGCTTGTGTGACCTCTGAGTGAGCTATCTCACAGTCCAAATGACTCTTTTAAGAGTGATGTTTACACACAGCAGTGGTGTGTGTTCAACTCATCTTCACAGATAGTACCACCATTGCCACTTTTTAATTTTGGAGCATTTTTATCAGTGCTAAAAGAAATCCCATACCTTACTCCACATATGTGGCCTTTTGTGTCTAACCTTTCTCCTTTTGCTTGTCTTCAACTGATGGAATTTGGGAGAGTTCCATGTTTTAGATCTAATAAATAGTACTTCTGTGAACAATCATATACAAGTTTTTTGTTGTTGTTGTTTTGTTTTTGTTTTGTGGTTTTTGGAGATAGGGTTTCTCTGTGTAGCTTTGCGCCTTTCCTGGAACTCGCTTGGGAGACCAGGCTGGCCTCGAACTCACAGAGATCCGCCTGGCTCTGCCTCCCGAGTGCTGGGATTAAAGGTGTGCCCACCACCGCCCGGCATCTTTTCAGTTTTCTTGTGCATCTATTCAAAGTAGAATTGGTGGGTCACAGGGAAATCCTCTGTTTGACACTGGAGGAGTTGTCAGTCTGTTTTCCATAGCAGCCTTGCTATTATACAGTCCTACCAGCATGGGGCGTGGGGGGGGGGGGCTGCTCCGTACCCTCCCCCACCTCCCAGCATCGGGGGAGGCTCCAGCTTCTCCTAGTATCTCCAACACTTGTTTGATTTTGTTGTTAGCACCACCCAGTAGTTATGGTTTCTCCGTAGGCTTTGATTTGCATTTCCTTGATGACTTAGGTATTTGCCTTAATGCATTTAGGTTGCTATGGCAACATCCTGTAAACTAGGTAAGCTAATAAATATCAAATTGATTTCTTCATTCTGCCAAGTCCAAGAGCCAGGGAGTGGCAGGTGTGGTGTCTAGTCAGGAGTAACGTGTGGTTTACAGACAGCGCCTTTCTTCCTGTACCTTCACTTAGTGGGATGGATGAGTTCGCTCTCTGGGGTCTCTTTTGTAAGGGTTCTGGTCCTGTTTGTCCAAAGGCTGGCCTCTAACACCACTGCGTCATTTGTAACTAAGTGTCATACTTGTTCTTGGCCTAAGGCAGGGAAGCAGTGGTGATAGGTTTCAACATATGAATATTCTGCTTTACAGTTTGGAAAATTGGCAAATTCAACAATTTAGAAGCAGAATTAGGAAATAGGTTCTCTGGAACATCTGATTCTTCACATCATTCTGAAATATCTGATATTTTGGTATTATGTCATGATCTACTGTGTGGCTATCCCTGTGATCCTCCTGCCTCTGCCTCTCAAAGGCTATAAGATTATAGGCATGCATGGCTACATACCAGGCCATTCTGAAGTATGTTGAAATGTTTTATTTATCTTCATTATAGAAGTTAACTTTTAATCTTCAAATACTGTTTTAAGCTACAAAGAATCTCCTTTAGTCTTGGATTTTAAGAAAAACACCCTTTCTGTAAAACAATAAATTGGCTGACACAGAGTTAAAGTCGAGATTGAAAATAGAAAAGGCGAACTGAGGACATACGTGCTGATGTCTGCTTGTTACATGCAGAAATGTTTTGCCTGCACTTGTCATTGTCGTTTGATTTCAGTTCCTAAGGCCAGTGTAAAATCTGAATTTGCTTTCAGCGTACGGAAGTAGCCATGCACTATGAAGTGAGCCACTGTGGGTGTGTTCTCAAACTCTGCACCTTATCTGCTGTCTCCCAGCTTTCCAGGAGTTCAGAGTCACAGTTTCTGAAATAACTCCTTACGTCATCTATTCGCATAAGGAGTATCCATCCTTGATGTTGAGATGTATTAAGGCATTTGTGAATCTGCATTTGTGAACTGTTGCCATATTTTTAAGTATAACATATGCATGATAAAGAGCAGGAAAGCCAATTTTGGACAGTATTAGAAAAGCCATGAGTCCAGTCACTAGAGTTGTGCGTGCACACTGGCCTCAGTTTTTATCCGGGCCCTTGGGATACTGCACAGTGCTGTGGATCTTAGAGCTTGGAAGAGATAAACTGGTAGAAATTTAGAATAGCAAGTGCAAAGAAACTACTGTAGGTCAGCATTCATATATTGAAATAATTAATCATACATTTATAAATAGGAATGAAAAGGTTTTTGGTTGTTTTTTTTTTTTTTTCCCCTGGAGGTTTTACTTTTTGATCTTTCCTTTCTGGGAACTAATAAAAGTCCACAGGGCATTTTTTTTTTCATCATTTTCCAGGTTGCTAGGGTTTGGAGGTGTGTGCCTCGACATCCATGTGTTAAGCTTGAGTGCCAGCCTGTGCTACTGCAGGGAGACAACAGGAGAGCTTTAGGAGCTGAGACCTAGTGGGATCAAGTTAGGTCACTGTGGTACCCCCTGAAGAGGACACTGGGAGCCCCTCCCTTCCTGGACACCAGGAGGCAGGCGGCTTAGTCACCGAGTGTTCCCACCACACTCTGCTGCCTCCCAACAGGCCAGAGTGCAGTGAAGCCAACTCACCCATGGACTAAAGCCAGAGTCTACCCTTCCCCCTTTGGGTTGGCTTGAGTATTGTGTCCAGTAACAGAAAGCCAATTATTTAAACATCGTTGAAAAATAATACAAATTTCTTTCCTGGCTTTGTGTGTCACCTGTCTTTACACCCTGAAAGTTTATTTCACTTCCTAGTAATACTTCATTTTACAGATTTTCACTCGCTGCCTAAAGTAACAAATATTCTTTCAGAATCTCTAGGGCTACGCAGCAAAGTGTTGAGGAGTATCGAAGAGCTCAGGACCAGGATGGACTCCCTTTCTTCTGGAATCCCTGATGAGTTTGTCTGTCCGATAACTAGAGAGCTTATGAAGGACCCTGTCATAGCATCAGGTATGAGTGGTGGCCGCCAGACTCGGGGTGACGTCCACAGAGAGGATAATGTGCACTTCGAACAAGTTCCTTTAAATTTGGGCTATGTTCAAGATTCCCATTTTGTTTCTCATAAGTAGGGTTTTTTTTTTCCTTAAAAAAATCATTAGATCCAAAGTAAAAAATTGTACACATATGTTTTGTAATAAATTGGACACAGTAAATTGGAATCGAGACAAAGGATTAAGTTTTGAAATTTCACTTAAACTTATGTGAATACCAGATGTCAAGACAGTGTGTGTGTGCAGGTGTGCATGCACACTCAGAGGAGGACATTGGGTGTCTTTCTCTATCACTGTCTGCCTTACTTCCTTAAGACACATGCTTGAACCTTGCAGATTAGGCTAAGCTGGCCGGCCAGCTCCAAGATCCACCAGTCTGTCACTCAGTGCAGGAGTTACAGGCATGTGTTAGCCATGCCAGGCTTTTATGTGGGTGCTGGTGGTGTGGACATGAGTCTTCATGCTCATGTCTGCACAGAAGACTTTTAGCCGCTGAGCCAGCTTCCCAACCCTCAAGATTTAAAATGACTGCCTAGATCTCTGACCTTTTGTTGTGTCTATCATGAATTTAAATGATTCAGAAACAAGAATTTGAAGATTATGAAGTTGGAACATTTGATATCAATTTCTGCATCAGTATACAGACATGCTCAGCAGAATGTTTTTGGTTGATTTATCTTGTTGCACACATCAGTAATTAATTCTTTTTATATAAAATTTAGTTAGCTCTATTTTATGTGCGTTGATGTGAAGGTATCAGATATCAAAAGCTATCGGGGTCCAGCCCCACGATAGCCTTCACCCAGAGTTCCAGAAGAGACGCTCCCAGTGGCAGATTAATCTGAGGGATTCTCTAATAAATCAATCTCCGTACAGGAAATTCTTTAGTCCACTCACTCTATTTTCCTGACGGTTCTCTCTGCTCTGCTGCTCTGCTGCTCTCACACTTAGCTCCTTTCTGCCTGATTCTGCCTCTTCCTGCTGGCCCTCTAAGTGCCAGCCTAATTCCTTCATCTGGTTCTGCCCCATCTGGCTCTTCCTCATCTTCCATCTTGACCTTCTAGTTCTTTCTTCTAGTCCTCCAGTCTAGTTCTTCCCATCTCAGGTCATTCCCTCCAGTTCTTACCCATCTAGTTCTTCCATTCTCTTTTTTCTTCTCCATCCTTGCTCTGAAAATAAAACTATCTTTTATCCCTTTGGCCTTTATCTCTCCAAGCTGTCTCTGCTCTTGCCATTTCTGGCAGGGTAGGAGAAGCGTGTTTGATGGCTAGGCAACTTCCGTCACAGCCAGATGTACCTGTAAGAAGGAACCCTCTAGTTCGGAGTTAATTGTTAAGGGTGGGTCTAAAACCAGAGGTAAGACTTTGGAAAGGAGAAAGTTAAACTTAATTAGCACATCCACCAGGCCTTCTCAAACAGATAGTCTGGATGCTTAAGTCTGTTCTTAGAGAATCTGGGAGGTATCTCAGATAAGATACTTTTGTCTGTCTGGGAATGGTCCTGGCCGGATGCTGCTAATGATGATAATAACAGAAAAGCCTGAAATTAGGGATTTTTGTCTGTCTATTGTAGCACAGTTGGAGAAAGTTATACAAATACTTTTATTGTATAGGGGAAATTGTGCCCAGTAAATGATGGAAAAGCCACACTAGCACATGAGAAGTTCATAGCAGGAACCAGCTAATAATCAAAAGCCAGTATCACCAAGACTCCTTGAGCCTTGGCCTCATCCTCTGGAAAGGCCCTTGGCTTCTTCCAGGTCTAGCTCTGTCATAATCAGCTGAATTCCTACTTCATATATTTTTTGGCCTGCAGCATAGATCCCCTGGAACTGGAGTTACAGACAGTTGTGAGCTGCCATGTAGGTGCTGGGAATGGAACCCAGGTCCTCTGGAAGAGCAGCCAGTGCTCATAACCTTTGAGCCATCTCCCCAACCCCAATTCATTCCTTTTTATTGCTGAATAGTGTTGCATTGCACTAGGTATACCACAATACGTTGTCCATTAACTGGCAGTGGGCTAGCATGTCTGAAAGCTGTCCTAACGATTCATCCACAGACCTTTGTCTGGACAGCACTCATGTCTCATGATGAAATATTTAGGAGTGGAATTTCTGGATTGTTTACTAAGTGCATTTAAAACTGCTGAAATGTTTTTCAAGGTGGATGCACCATTTTAAGCTCATAACTGAGAATTCCAGTTTCTGCCCATATTTGCAAACACATGGTATTGTTAGTTGTTCTAATCCCAAATAACAGTGGTATCTCATTGTACTTTTAATCCTTACTACAATGAAGCATCTTTCAGTATGCTTCTTAGACATTAGATCTTTCATAATATATACCTCCAGCCCTCCATTTTGTATTGAATTATCAGTTTGTTTTCTAAGTGTGTCTTTTATCAGGCAATGCATTGTATGTATTTTCTCTATGGCATCTTTGAAAAACATATTTGATTTTTGATGGAGTCCGCTGGACCATTTTCATGTGGATTCATCATTTTTTAATCCTAAGAAGGCTGCCTGGCCAAGGCTCCGGGACTCACCATGTTACTCCAGACACATTAGTTTTTAGGTCTATGGTTTATTTCAAGCTAATGTCTGCATATGGTTAGAGGTGGATTCCTGTTGTCTCAGCTTCACGTACTAACAAGTCCTTCCTCACTGAAGCGAGTCACTGGCCATGGAAGGCTCACGCCCAGGCTCGATGTCATCTTTATGTCCAATCCTGCGGCACTCAGCCCGTGACCACTGCTGCTTTACAGTGGGTTTCAAGTCAGGCCAGTGAGTCTGCACGTTTGGTTCCTACTCTCAGATGTCACATGGCTTTCTTCACGGCAGCAGCTTGCTGGGGTTTTCCCGAGGACGGCGTTTAACCCGGAGAGGGACTGGGAACATCACTTGCCAGTTCCCTGGGTCTTCTCTCTCTCCAGCACTGCTGTTTTGCTGCATAGATTTTGCCTATTTTTTTCTTTTGTTAAAATTACTTTGTATTTTCTAATACTGTGGCTTTACACTTTTCATTGCATGTGTGTGTGGGAAGAGGATTGGGCTTGGTTTCTTGGCTTTGTGTCCTGTGGCTCTACAGCTTTGTAACAGGTGCGTAGATGAGTGGGTTTTCATTGCATGTGACTTGGACGGGCAGATAAGCTGGGTATGGTTGTGCATGCCTGTAATTCCAGTGGGGAGGTAGGAGCATTGTGCAAGTCTGAGGTCAGCGTGGGCTACACAGTGAAATCCTGACTGAAAAAGAAAAAGGCCAACAGTTTGAATAAACTGCTTTACAGCTGGGCAGTATGCACGGTATCATTATAGTCATTAGTGATCTACACAACTCAAAGCCACACAGCAATCATGTTAACTGGTGGCTTGGTCTCAGAAAGTTGGGGAAAATAAAAAAATTATTAAAAAGTTGGAAAATAAATGTTGGCAAGATGGACAGAAACTGGAATCTTATGTCGGTGAGAATTTAAAATGCTCTGGCTGTTGTTGAAACAAACTTGGCAGTTTCCCAGAAACTTACAACATAGTTCTAACCCCTGGGTGTGTGTGTGTGTGTGTGTCCAGGTTCGTGGGAGAGGCTGGGCACAGAGAGCAGCGTTGAGAACGCCCACATGGAAGCCGTCCGCGTTGCTTCTGTCTGCGGAAGGGACACATACAGCGCACGGCTGCACAGTAGAATGTTACCAGCCAGGCAGAGCTGAAGGGCCAGCAAAGACGCCATCATAGCTGAAGCCAGGCAGGGTGGTGTGAGACTCGGAACGTTCCCCTGGGGAAGGCAGGAGGATGGCAGGGTCAGGGCCCTGTTGTCAACAGTTGTAGGTTTCGAAGATTTAGCGTAGAGAGAAGCAAGCATTTCAGGCTGGGTGCAAACGATCCAAGTTCAGCAATGAACGTACAAGAGCAGCAACTCCAAGATCACACCGGCCTCCACCTGAGTGCCGGCCTCACAGGTTTGCGGCCCTTCGCCCACCTCGGTCGTCACGTGTGTGACAAAGCAGTTTAGCACAAGCATGGCATGAGACGGTAGCGATTTTCCTCCATGCCACCTCTCTCTGGCCATATTCTGTCGTCTTTAACTCCAGTGCTGTTCAACACCTTGAAGGGTTCCCTGAGTTCTCCCTAAGGCTCTTTTCCTCCTTCATCTTTACCAGAATTTGTCTTCACACCACTCTACCGTATTTTCGACCGTAGTTTCTGAATTTCAACACAGCTCTGGTCTCAGCTGTTGTATTTCAGCAGAGCACAATCCGAGCTTAGTATACCTTCAGGGGTATGAGCCAGCTGCTGTGGCTGGGGTATTTTGGACATGGTACAGGCAAAGCAAGAAGACCATTAACTCCCAATAGATACCCTGGTTTGTACACTGCAGTTCCTGTACTGATCGTATAG
>CABHPP010124143.1:29504-40612 GCA_902168425.1 Peromyscus attwateri
TGGTTTGTACACTGCAGTTCCTGTACTGATCGTATAGATACCCTGGTGTGTACACTGCAGTTCCTGTACTAATCCTAGTTCCCCTTCCTTACCTGAAGCAATGTGCTTTTTTTCTAGATGGCTATTCCTATGAGAGAGAAGCCATGGAAAGCTGGATCCACAAAAAGAAACGCACGAGCCCCATGACAAACCTGGTTCTTCCTTCGCTGGTCCTGACACCAAACAGGACTCTGAAAATGGCCATCAATCGATGGCTAGAGACACATCAGAAATGAGTTCGTTCATAGGGTATCGGATACATTTCCAGTGCTAAACAGGCATTTCAAAAGCAAATAGAAGGAAAAGACATGTGAAATTCAGTTACTTTTAAAATGTAAATCACCCTTAAACACAGAATTATATATCTAATGTCATTGCTATTTCTATAAAAGTGAAAATATTTTTGCACTAATGGGAAAATGTGTAGAAATAAAACTTTGCCAAGACTTTAAATTGTAATGCCTAACTGTGTTATTAGGTGTAGGCCACATCCTGGAGTAGTCTAGATTCTATGGTTGTTTCCATCTTGGATAACAGCCATTCCATAGTTTTCAGAGAGCGTTAGAATAGAATTTTCACAATATAATTGTAAATTGTTTAATAAATTGGAAAAAAATTACTCCAGGCATGTTGAATAGAAATTGTGTTGGGTTCTAACTTTGTATAATATAAGGATTTTTTCCCCCATTATTCAACCTCAGATGTAAACTAGCTCAGCTAGTCCCTTTAACTTTGCTGAAATATATCGAGTGGCAGACTTCCTCCCAGTGTGAGAACGTGTGTCCAGGCAGGTAGCCTGGCACCTGTTACTCCACCAGCACCGTGTCTGCTCCATCACACAGGACCTGGAGGTCAGGAAGGCAGTCTGCACTGACCTCTCAGATGCCTGCCCAAAGTTGTTTCCCAGAGCGGAGCCTGACTGTCAGGGCAGGGAGCAGAACACTGTGTCTTTAGCCTTTGTCCTGTTCACTCAGGCCCCCAAATACTCACAGAGTATCCCAGAACATTAGAATTAAGAAATAGGCCATACTCTGGGAATCCCAGGTATGGACCTGGCCCGTATCCATGGCCTAATCAGTATTTCATAAAGCCTCTTATTTACTAAAATTTATTTCTGGTCAGACTGGCGAATCTCTGAACAACCCCAGACCATAACAACACTGGCACCAGATACACATGGTACCAGGACTGCATCAGAGAGCTCTTTCAAGATGCAGCACCCAATTACATTAACCAGGGGTTTATAAAGACAAAATTCACAAGGCACAGACTTCCTGCATTCATGCAACCAGGGTCAAGCACACATCCTGATGTATTTCCTGCGTACATGGAGTCAGGGGCAAGCAAGCTTGTTTACAGAAGGGAAAACACAAGGTTTGTATAAGACCAGGCAATGACAGGAACAGCCCCCAGCATTCTGGGAAGTGATCTGTCCTCGGCAAGTGGGGCTTACAGGTCAGAGGCATTTTTGTTTTATAGTTTGTTCTCTTACGCACAGTAATTTTAAACTTTTAAGCATAATGTTCACCATCAGAGTCTGGTTTCTTCTCTACAGTAGCTTTGCCTTCATCTCAAGTGTTGTTTTTGTCTGTTAATTTACGTTTTGTTTATTTGAGACTGACTTTGGCTCTGTTGTCTAGATTGGTCCTGCACTGGCCGTGTGGCGGAGGTTGGTTGAAATTTGCAATTCTCCTGCTTCTGCCTCCTGAAAGCTGAAATGACAAGACTGTGTCATCAAACCCTGCCCCAGCCTCCTAATTACCGAGATCCCTGGCTGACCTAATCAAACTTCCGTTATTTTTTCTTTCCGTGGTTCGTTCACTTCAGACTGGCGTTTCTGGCTTTTTAAGGTCTTATTTTACCTGGGTGTGGTGGCAAGGACTTGCCCCTTGCAGAGGCAGGTGAATCTGTGAGCTGGAGGCGGCTGGGTCTACATAGTGAGTTCTAGGCCAGGCAGGGTTACAGAGGGAGGGACCACCTTTTTCAAAAACAAAAAATGATTTGATTTCATGTGTTTGTTTTTCCCTGCACTTGTATATTTGCGCCATGAGTGCCTGGTACCGTAGGAAGTCAGAAGAAGAAATGGGACCCAGGAACTAGAAACAGTTCCATTTCAAACCTGGGACCAAATGTGCCTATTTAATATAGCAGAGCAGACCTGACGACCAGGTTCTCCCAGCATCCCTCAGTTAGAGGGTATGGCTGGCAAACCCTAACCCCTTCCCTGAACTCTCCAGCCCAGGGCCTGGGCTGCCCTTGCCCCAGAGGCTCTTCTCCATATAATCCAGACATTCTGGTCACCTGCCTTTTGGATCCTTGGCCTCTTGGCCACTGCACCTGGTTCCTGTCTCCTCTTCCCCACCCACAGGTCAGTTTTGTCATGTCCACTCGGGACCCTCCCAGATGTCCCTGCCCCTGACTATGCTCTCCCACATCTCTATAATAAACTTTCCCCTCCGCCATACCTACGAGCAGTCATGCCCTTTTATTTATTTATTTATTTATTTATTCATTCATTCATTCATTCATTCATTCATTCATTCAGTTAGTTATTTTCATTCAGAGCTAAGGCTGGTTTAGGACACTATGTGGATGTTATAGTCAGGGATTCAGGAATCTGATCAAGACTGGAAGCCAGTTTTAGAAAAGGGCGTGTTTGATGCCAAAGGTTTTTAGACTTTCTGGCACAGGTGAGTCATGGTGGCACTTACCTCCAATTCAGGAGGACCCTGAAGTTCAAGGTCACCTTCAGCTATATGGCCTGTTAAAGGCTAGCCTGGGACACTTGATAGCCTGTCTCATAATAAAACTAAACACAAAATCAACCAAGCAAACAAAAATAAGTGTCAAAGGCGGCAGTGGAGAATCTTATCATTCTAGAGGCTATAGGCACCGCCTGGCCTCCTAGAGGTCGGTCACCCCTGCAGATACCACTGGGACTCCTCACATGCAACCCGCAGGGATGATAGGCAGCTTACGATGACATACATATATCCATGCTTGTCTTATCCAGTGCAAATGTTTCAGACCAGGGTTGTCAGGCTTGCTCATCCACTAGGATGTTAAGGATACAGTATCACTAGTTGGAAGTCAGCATGGTTCATACCGAGTCTGGATGTATGTCCATTCCCTACTCAGAAAAGCAGAAACAATCTGTTCTAGGCTCAAGCCATTAGCACTCAGTAGGCTAAGGCAGGTGGGTAAGTTCCCATGTATTTGCAACCAGCCTGTCTACCCCAAAAATGCCAGAGCAGCCTGCACAACATGAAAACATGATGAATATACAAACTTATTAATGAATTTTTAAAAGCCTGGTGGCTCAGTGGAAAGGTGTTCCATCATTCATGGAGCACCACAGAAAATACGAAATTAAAAACTTTTGTAAATGAGGGGCTGGAGAGGTGGCCCAGCAGTTAAGGGTACTTAGGCTGCTCTTCCAGGTGACTGGGGTTCAATTCCCAGAGCCCACACAGTGGCTCACAACCCTGTCACTCCAGGTCCTGGGAATCAAGCGCCCTCTTCTGGCCTTGGCCTCCACAAGCACCAGAAATACACATGGCAAACAGAATGAATTCAGAAACAATGCTCATATAAATAACTATTTTGTGAATGAAAAGCACCGTGGACATTTAATCACAAGATTGTCCCAGTCTGCTGTGCATAAATAAAATACCACTTAGAAATTTTAAAAATTGCCTGACAGTGGTGGCACACGCCCTTAAATCCCAGCACTTGGTTGGCAGAGGCAGGTGGATCTCTGAGTTCCAGGCCAGCCAAGACTACACAGAGAGAGCCTGCCTCAAAAAAAAAAAAAAAAAAAAAAAAAAAAAAGGAGAAAAAATGTAAATTCACCTTTTACTTTCTCCTGTTTCATAAACATATAATGAGTAAGTTCCTTTACAGAAAACTGCCAGATCTAGCTGTCCTTTTTTTGTAACCACTGCTTTGGGACTTTTTAAACAGATACCAAACTGTATTTCTTTTGTTCATAGGTAGACCCCTCCGTCTTTTATTGTAGAAAGAAATATATTTTATTCTACACAATTTACAGTTTCATTGTGGGCAAAATGTGAAAATGAGTTCCACAAAGTGGTGTTTTAAATTGAAATCTGTACAGAAATTATGCTGTTATTTCTAATTGTTCTTTAACTTAGAAGAGAACCATCATTAAACCAAGTATCTCTGTATTGTTTGTTTTTATAAAGTAGGAGACTTGCTGGCTAGCTTTTCACTTAAAAGTTAACCATCACTGAAAGTCACTGGCTAGAAAAGGCAGTTTAAGTTATTTTTAGATGTGTGGGGATAGAGAAATGGCTTAGTGGTTAGGAGCACTAGCTGTTCCTCTAGAGGACCTGGGTTCAATTCCCAGCACCCATGTGGTGGCTCACAACTGTCTATAACTCCATTTCCAGGGGATCCAGGGCACCAGGCATGCAGGCAAAATACCCAGACACACAAAGTAAAATAGATGTGTTAAGATTTCATATAAAGCAAAATACCTGAAAACTACTAATTTTCCAAGTGTTGGCTTTTTATCTAAACCGACATTGCCAAACAACCCCCCCCCCAATAAAACACCCCCCCCCCCCCCCCCCCCCCGCCGCCCCTCCAGGACGCTGTAGCCCAGGGCTGGAGGAGGTGGGAGCAGTGCCCAGTGCCCTCTGACCTGCAGCTTCCCGGGATTTCACTTCTTGCCTGGATAATAAGCATGTGCTGTCTTTATCAAGACTGAAATCAGAACAGCAACTCCGTCAGTCCTCACACACTGGCTGCTGTCCAGGGTGGTCAAGACAGGAGCTATGCACTCCTCAGCACTGCTCTGGCCTTCCTGGCCCATTCTGTGTTAGCCTTGAAACAGTGCTGAGGACTAGAAACAGCTAGGCTTCCAGCAACGTCAGGAACAAGGCAGTAACCTAAACTAGTTACTAAGCTTCAGATTCAAAGTCAGTCTTTCCTGGAAGTTAGCCTTTCCTGGCAGGTGATGGCGGCCAAAGGAGAGAGTCTATCTTTTGGAAGGAGTCCCCACAGGTAGATAGATCCCCTTGCTCAAATAAGGCCCACACCCACGCACATAATACACAGCACGAACTGGATTTAATGGGCTAGTAAAAACAAAACCATTTAGCTGGGACAGTACATATTGATAGGGATATGGGGAGACTGGAGGAAGGAAATTGGGGCTATGGTCCTATTTCCTTGTATGCATATATGAAATTCTCAAGAAAAGTATTTTTAAAAAGTACTTGTGTATAGCAGAATATCATTAGAGATCGTTTCATTCACACACACACACACACACACACACACACACACACACACACACCCGTCGTGTTTGGTTCTGTCCTAGGTCTCTGGGCCCTCCAGCCTCTGGGTCCTGGCCCTCCAGGCAGTGTCAGGGGTGGGTGGGCTCCTGGCGGCATGAGTCTAAAGCTGGACCAACCAGTCGCTGGTTGTGCCTGCCACCTTTACCCAACACCTATCGTAGGCAGGACAAATTGTAGGTCGAAGTTTTTGTGGCTGAGATGGTGTCCCAATCCCGCCACTGGAAGTCTTGCCTGGTCACAGGAGATGGCCAGAGTTCAGCTGCTAGGAGTCTTAGCTAGTGTACTCAGATTGGTGCCTAGCCCAAGTGTCATCAGAGAGGCTTCATCCAGCAACTGATGGAAACAGATGCAGACCCACAGCCAAACAGCAGGCAGAGTTCAGGGAATCCTGTGGAAGAGGGGGAGAAAAGACTGATTGTAGGAGCCAGAGGGGTCAAGGACATCCCAAGAAAACCCACAGAATCAACTAACCTGGGCTCATGGGGGGTGGAGAGGAGGTTGGGGAAGGGACTGGGAGGAGAGGAAGGAGGGGGAACTGTGGTTGGGATGTAAAAAATAATAATCTTATATAGATATAAAAAGTACTTGGAAAAAAATAGAAATATGCCAACAAGGATGAGGGAAATCTCACAGAGTCCCCACCACTAGATGAAGAACTACAGACAATTAGTGGCTGCTGAGAGAAGAATTAATCTTCTCAAGGGGCAAGCCCCCAATAGACTATCCAGTCCTAAAGGCATGTCCATACAAGCAACCATAACTGGACTCAGTAGATTGTGTGTGTGTGTGTAACAACGGAAGGGTCATGAATGTGAGAGGGCATGGGGGTGATGGGGAGGAGTTGGATAGGCATAGGAAGCTGTGGAAATATGAATACAGTATGCGTATGGAAAAGTCTCAAAAAATTTTAAGTTAAAAAAATACATAAACAAATATTGCAAGTAAGAATCGTGTATCAGCCGGGCGGTGGTGGCGCACGCCTTTAATCCCAGCACTCGGGAGGCAGAGCCAGGCGGATCTCTGTGAGTTCGAGGCCAGCCTGGGCTACCAAGTGAGTTCCAGGAAAGGCACAAAGCTACACAGAGAAACCCTGTCTCGAAAAACCAAAAAAAAAAAAAAAAAGAATCGTGTATCATGATACAACAAAAACAATCTCACTCTTGACTGCTCTATCTGTGGGTGGAAAGACAAAAAGACCCTTTTAACTGAAGAATAATGCAAATGTGCTAAAAGAACCAGCCGTTCGTTTTTATTTTTTTATTTTATTTTTTATGTGCACTGGTGTTTTGTCTGTATGTATGTCTGTGTGAGGGTGTCAGATCTTGGAGTTACAGACAGTTGTGAGCTGCCATGTGGGTGTTGGGAGTTGAAGCCGGGTCTTCTGGCTGAGCCATCTCTCTAGCCCCCAAGCTGTTCAGAGCTCTGCCCTCTACAGGAGCACAGGGCACTGCCAGCCCATGTTACAGATCACCTGCTGCCAGCCAGCCCATTAGTACACATTCCTATTCCTCATGCTTCTTTCCTATTGAAGGAAAAATCACCAATTATGATGCTAGAGGACTCTGGAATTTCTAGAAGCTTCTTCTTTATTGTGGAATGAAGATGAAACATGTTTGTTGCTATATTAAAAGTGTTTTTCAGGTTGGGTGGTGGTGGTGGTGGTGGTGCATGCCTTTAATCCCAGACTCGGGAGGCAGAGCTAGGCGGATCTCTGTGAGTTCGAGGCCAGCCTGGTCTACAGAGCGAGATCCAGGACAGGCACCAAACTACAGAGAAACCCTGTCTCAAAAAACAAACAAACAAACAAACAAACACCAAAGTGTTTTTCACCCTTTAGGGTACCATTAAAACGAGGCGGCTAGCTGTTGAGGAGGCACTCCTGTCTACTTACCCCATCAAGGAATGCTAACTCGCTTGTAGTAATGGTTTTTATTCCATATGGAGAAGTACAGTAGATGTGCAGAAACAAAACTACATAACCAAAGAGAGAGACTTTCACAAATATTAAAGAAAACAATAAATAGCCATAGGAATTAGAGCAGAGCTCAGAGAAAGCTCATACAAATGGCCTAGCTTTTTGTACAAAGCACGCTACACACACAGGAACATACACCGAAGGATACTGCAAGGTTCCTATTCGTACAAAACCTTAGTGATGTTCACACGAACATCATGGCTACTCATTTTTAAAACATTCTGCAAATATAGAACTTCCTTCTCCCCAGGTCTGGAAAATACATTTCACATCTCAACATATAAAATACTCCCCCCAATCTCTCTCAAACCAGCATTTGAACGTCCTCCAATAACACCATTTTCATATAAAAATACCATAAGCCAAGGTTCATCCCTGTACCTTATCTTTACAGATGAATAGCACCTCAGAGGTGTTCAGACAACGAGATAAAGTGCCGTTAGGGGTATCCTGTTAACATGCCATGGGAGTGCATTGTTCAGTGCAGTAACCAGCATGGATGGAGCTTACAGAAAACATGCAGATGGATGGCAGGGTTCTGTGGTCTGTCTTTAGATTAACTTCTCCTGAGTTATATGTACAAGCCTGAATAAAACTGGGCTAGCGGTTTCTATATACAACATGTGACTACGAAATAATGACCGCATAATGAAAACCACCAACCCCCCAGACCTCCAGGGTCCTGTGTAAACACTGTCCCTAGAGGACATCGGAGGCTTGTTTCAGGGACTTCCGTCGCTGTCCAGAGCACTTTTGGAACCAGTTAGAGCTAAGCTGTCGGCACCACCAAGAGTGCTTGTCTTGGTACTTTTGCACAAAAGTATCTGACCTGGTTACCAACCGAAAGTCTAGATAGCCTTCCCCTTCTATCAGCAACACCAGGAAGCATGGATATATTTCCAAAAAAAGGGCTATAAAAATACTCTGCAAAAAAGACCATTAACATGGAAGTAAATGTGTGATCCCCTTTGAGTAACTGCCACGATGGGAATGATACTTGGGTGTGCTCGTTTTTCAGTAACAGGAAAAAACCTGCTGTTTACAGTCACATTTATTATAGCTGGCCAGAAAGCACTCAGGTTGCAAAGTTTATACATATGTAAGAACTGGGGTGTGACTAAGGGATCTGGAACTTCTTGAACATTCCCCATCTTTGCCAGAATACACTTCCAGATATTATGTCAGGAATTAAAATCTTTTACCAGTGGATGTTTCTTCTCTAAGTAAACGTGCTTTTGAACACAGCAAACCAAACATCTCCTAAGAGAACAGCATCAGTTGATATCTTCTTGGCAGCCTTTAAATTGACAGGTAGAAGCCGAGTGTAGTTTTTAATTCTGTTTAGCATTCCTGTTTGTGGGCGATGTCTAGCTACGTACTATAGTTTTATGCTACATTTTTAATATGTCAATGGCATCAGATCCACCCAAGAGGTGGAGAATATGGCTAAAATGTAATTCTTATTATGAAAAAAAAAAAAAAAAGACATTATTCGATACCCAAGCCAACAGACTGCACTCCAGATACTACTACATCGGGACTGCTTAAGGCTCACACATTTGACTCTATGAACGATCGCTTTGGTTTCGCTGAAGTGAGGTGGCTCCTGTGGGCTTCCGTACTGACATGAGGCGGCTGCTTAGAGATGTTTTCCTGGTACAGGTGAGGCACACCCTTAGTTATCCTGCTGTCTTGACAGAGGGCTGGGATTTGGCACTTACTCTCCTCCAGCTCCTTTACCTGTGCCCCATTGGGGACACCTGTGCCCAGGGGGGAAACTGAGCAAGATTTGGCTTGGCTACAGTAGCCTGGCTTGAGAGGGGGCTTGTCGGAGTTAGGCTGCAGGCCAGCTGCAGTGGCTGTGCTTGTCAGAAGCCCCTCTGCCACCTGGCAGTGCCAGGAGCGACTCGGAGGATTGCTCTGCTGCTGAAACCTGGCAGTCTTGTCCATGATGCCCATGAAGGGAGTATTGCGGGGCCTGTGTTCTGTGGTGCCGCCCTGCACCTGGTTGGTGCCCTTGTCTTTGATTCGAGAGTCTGGGCCTTGGACCTTGAATCCATCTGAAAAACTACTGCTTGAAGTCAAACTACTGGTGGAACTTGACATCTTTATGCTGCTAGACGGAGAGCCAGAAGAGCCCGAGCTGGCGAGGGAAGCCGGGTGTCGCCCATCGCCGCAGCTCACCGGTCCACCCTGGCTCGGAGGAGGAGCTACATCCACAGTCATGGAGGCGTGAGCCAAGAGCCGCTCGGCAGCTTTGATTTTGCTTGGTAGAGGATATGCAGTTCCGCTCTCACTGCGCTGCAGCTGGAGGTTCTGGCTGGGGCCCAGCCGATCCCCAAAGTGGCCACAACCAGTTCCTGCAGTGAAGGGGCCCGTTCCCTCTAAATGCTGGTTTCTGCTCCCCGCAGGGGCTACAGATATTCTACCGGGCATCGGACTTGGGGGAGGGTTCTGGGAAGAGACTTGTATTTTTGTGCTACTGTTTCTCATGCTCGATTGCCCAGAACCCAGATGTTGGTTGGTCTTCACTATCTGCGCCTGTTTCGTCGGCTGCAGAACCAAGCCTGGCTGAGCTATAGTCTCTCTCAGGGACTTGCTGATTCCTGTCCTGCTCTGTGGTGACACTGGCCTGCCTTTGGACTGTAAGCCCTCTTGAAGGCTTCGGATATACGGCGAAGGGGCAGATGGCGGTGGCTGGGATCTGGGAGTTGGGGAAATGGATTCTTCCTGTGAAGACGTTTCTTCCTCTTCTGCCTCCTCGATGGGGAAGTGGTCCTTTAAACTGGAGGCTGGCGCATCCTCTTCATTGTCCGAGTCATTGGACGGAGCTGGCAGGGGACCCTGCTGCTTTTGCTGCTGGCTCCTCTGGAGCTGTTTGCACTCTTCCTCCACACGGGCCAGAAGCCTCTTGATTTCCTGATTGGTGGGACAGAGTTTCACGGCCTCCTGCAGGTCCGCCAGAGCTGCCAGGAACTGCCTTCATATGGAAGCAGAAGATGTGATTAGACGCCACATGTGAGCACGCTCGGAATGGAACTGCCCTTACGCTAGCTGTCCTCAAAGGGGAAGGAGTGAGGTTCAAGCACTGGCTGAGGTGGTGGGGTCCTGGTTGGCCCAGAGATGCGGGGCCGAGTCCAGTGCTGCACTCTGACCCAGGGCTTTGTGACTCCGCGTCCCTGATCTGTCTCTACAGACCCGCAGACAGAGGGTGCCAGAATCCTGCTCGTGTTATCTTCTTCGGACCTCATCATGTCCCCTTCTAACTCAGAGGTCAGACATAACCCTCTTCTGCTCCCGTGCCACCCCTATTTGTCAGTCTCCCTGAAACCAGACCTCACTCACACCTCTGTGCTGGGGTACGGTGGGCAAGACACCAGAATGCCAGGAAAATGAAAGGGTAGCCACCAGAGTAACACCCACTACCGCGCTCCTGGAAGCTACTGGTCTCTATTAAAAGGGATGGGAATTGTCTGAGTAACAACCCTGATGAAGAAATACCCTCAAACTCATCTAGGCTTCCGTAGTCACGTGGGTGACCCCAGACAGTACCTGCTATTCCTTTTTGCTCTTGCCCGGGCATAAAAGGCTTCATAGGACTTGGGTTTCAATTCCAGAGCCTTCGAAGCAAATTCCTCTGCCAAGCCAAAGTCCTGGAGTCAACAGTTAAATATACGAGTCAGAAGTAGCGCCAAGAAAAGGAGCTGTCTCCTAGGAGCTCTGCTCTAAGGGCAACAGGGCACTGGGACCTGGGGGGGGGGGGGGGGGGG